>JAQQZX010117768.1:0-10374 GCA_030068355.1 Notoglanidium maculatum | reverse complement strand
GCCCGAAGATGCTGGGATTGGCTCCAGCTTCCCCGCGACCCAGACGGATAAAGCGGTATAGATAATGGATGGATGTGGACACCTGACCATACATGCGTATTCAACATCCCATTCCAGATTCAGTTCCCTTTTGCTGCTGTGACACCTTTCGCTTTTCCGAGAAGGCTTCCTGCTAGATTTTGGAGCGTCGTTATGGGAATTTCCCACTCGGCCACTAGAGCATCAGTGAGGTCAGGCGCTGATGTCGGGTGAGGAGGCCTGGCATGCAGTCATCGTTCCAACTCACTCCTAAGGTGTTCAGTGGGGTTGAGGTCAGGACTTCCAGTCTAACATTAGCAAACTTCATGGACGTTGTTTGTGCACAGGGGGACTGTCATGCTGGAAGATGATCCAGTTCCAGTGAAGGCAAATTCCAACCAGTTATCAGTGCGTGTGGCTTCCTCACGATCTAAATTTTCAAACCATTGTTGTTACGCGATATTAACTTCTTATTACTCTAATCTATTGTCTTTTCCTACAAGAGTTAGGCGCCCTGAAGCTTAACGCTCCGACATACAAGTTTTCGAATATAAACCAATTCTAATTTAGAAATCCTCGTGTCTACGGCTGAATCACACGGTATACAGTATAACCATACTCCTGCTTGAGTGATATAGGTTAATAATAATAATAATAATAATTGGTTTCACTCTTGTAAGAAAAGCACAGTCATCGGAGATATTTTATGTACACAGAATCCTATTAATCACAAAACCAGCTGTTAGGCGAGAAAGAGGAAGGGCGAAACACACAGAGTAATGATGGGAAACAGAAAGAGAGAAAGGATTTCAGAGGGAGGAGGGATGATAAGAAGGAGACCCTGCCGAGAAAATGAACACTCAAAAGCCTTTACTAAAATTACCCTTATCTAGAAACAATGCTAAAAAGGGAAGAGTTCTGTGCTCTTTCCTTCAGTCTGCCTTCTGTTCTGTGTTATTAACGAATCCCGTTTTTACATCCTGTCTTCTCTGGCAAAGGTTTATACAGAGATAAACAGGGATTTAGGGGCCAGGGGAGCTCTACTAGCTTCACGGGGGCCAATAAGAAAAGTACTATTTATGTTCTGGACCACTTAACATTCGCAACAGTTTAACTTGACTACCTGGGTGGGGAGACTGTAGGTGGTCAGTTTTCCTTGTTTGACAGGTTTGGCATTAAATGTCTTCTGATTCAACTTACATCAGCAGCAACAATAACATGTATACAATATTCCGCTGAATACCTCACAGATAAAGTGTCACAGAATCTGAATCTACACGACACTGAATCTGACCCCTGTGCAGACGAGAAATCAGACCTCAGATCTGCAAACAGGTGTTTTCCCAACTTAAACACCGAGACGAGGGATGAAAACCTACAGCCGCACAGCACTTTAGCTCTGCCTTAAGCGCAGCATCAGGTCTAATACATCTGCAATGATAATAAAGAGAGGCAGATCACTCATCTTTAATAATGCACGCTGGAGTGAGACTCTGAGTTATGAGCTCGAGTGTGTGTGAGAGAGACAGACAGACAGACAGACAGACAGACAGACAGACACAGAGAGAGAGAGAGAGAGAGAGAGAGAGAGAGAGAGAGAGAGAGAGAGAGAGAGAGAGAGAATTGAATTTTAAAAGCCCTTTATTGGGTTAAATTTGAATCATAGGAAAAAAAAAATAACAGTTTCAAAAGTTGTGTATTACATCATATAGGCAAAGAAAATAATTTTTTTGCAAAATCAAAATGTTAACAACAGGCTGCAATTATCTTTATGAACTGTGCATAACACTCCGTTCATCCCCCAAAACACAGGTAGCTTCCCCACTAAACCACAGTATGAATGCTCAACTCTAGGCCTTGCAGCCACTAGGCCTTTAAACATTGCTATCACATCCACTGCAGCCTGTCCTAGCATTTTATTTTTCCTTGTTTTCCAAATTTCTAATTTTGCCATTCCTGATAAAAAGTTTAACAAAACTATGGCTTTTTCTCTCTGGCTGAGTACTTTGGTCCAAAAATAAAAACCTGAAAGCAAAAAGTACCACCCAAAACCAGTGATCTAACAATGAAAATAGATTACTTAAACGTGTACACTCTATAAAGGGATGAAAAAGTGTCGCAGTCTCTGAACAGAAGTGGAAGTCTTCCCCAATCCCAGGATCAAGGTGCACCAAATGTCTTTTCGTGGCTATCGCCCCATGTACTATCCTCCACTGGAGGTCGCCTGTCCGTTTATCAATCGGACGCTTGTACAGTGACCGCCAGCAACCTTTAGGAGAAGAGTTAGTACCAAAAATCTCAGTCCACCTGCTATTGGGAACCTCCACTAAGGACTGTGCATGACACACCGTCACCTTCAGAGTGTATAAAGAGCCTTTTTTCCGGCCAGTTCAAAGATGCCCAGTTTAGGGGTTGTAAAAGATAAGAGTAGTCTCTCATTCTCAATCCAGTCCTCTACAGCGGCACGGACACAAGGGAAGGGAAGTTGTATTTTACTCCCTCCCTCCACTGGACAACGAGAGGGGGATCCTTCAGGAATTCCTGGTAACCAGTAGGCAGTGACCTCCTTGTCTCTACTTCCAGCCGGTCCAATATCTGTCGAGACCTAATTCCTGTCCTTTCTTCCAAGCCTGTCAAGTCTGTGCTCACTAGATGTCCCAGCTTCGTGCAACCAGCAGTCTTTAAACATGAACACAGACCGGCTGAAGACAAAGACCTTCCATGTAAAAATGGGTTGTTGAATAAAGGCTCTTCTAATAGCCATTCTCCAGCCACTGCATCAGGTGTCCTCAAAATGGAAAAGACCTTTCAGGCTTCCAGCATTGATTTATAGAATGCGGAAAGATCCACCAAGTCAGTGTCTCGAAGTTTCGTAAGGAAGCGTTGCCTATCCAGGCCCATTCCATCTGCTCTCCTTAATAGCACTGTGGCTGTATCTTTCCAACCAAGGGACTTGTGGTATAGAAGTCTCTGAGCAGCTTGGAGTCTGAAGGTCATTATTTTGGACCTGATGTCTACCAGGCCCTGACCCCCTTCTTGTATTGGTAGGTGAAGCACAGATGCTTTGACCCAGTGCTGGCCTAACCAGAAAAACTTCACCAGCTGCCTTTGTACTTCTTGTATCAGTCCTGCAGGTGGTTGTAATACACTCAGTTTATGACACATGCTGGAGGCAACAAAGTTATTGGCAACTAGAACTCTTCCCCTGTAGGACAACTGGGGGTAGCAACCATTTCCATCTGGACAATTTGGTGTTTACTCTCTCCACTATGCCCTCCCAGTTTTGTTTCTGAAAATGTTCTGTCCCTAAAGAAACACCAAGAACTCTTAACCCATTTTTATTCCATTTCATACTTCCTGGTAGCCGTGGGAGGTGACCGGGCTGTGTCTGACCAGCCCATAAAGCCTCACTCTTATCCCAGTTGACTTTGGCAGATGAAGCTTTTTTTGTATACCTGTAGTGCTTTAGACAAGGTTTTCGATATCCTGACTACTAGTGATAAAAGCCGGGACATCATCAGCATATGCAGAGACTGACACCTTGGAGCCTTGAGGCCTCCCTAACACAAAAACCAGGTAGTCTCTCCCCGAGACAGAAAAGCAGTGGCTCAATTGCTAAGCTGTACAACTGACCAGATAACAGGCAGCCTTGCCCAATTCCTCTGGAAACTGAGATTGGCCGATTTAGCCCACCCCCAAGCTTAACCACGCATGAGGTTCCAGTATATAGCAGTTTTACCCAGTTTAAAAAGTTTCACCAATGCCAAAAGCTTTCATTACATCAAACAGAAAACTTGTGATCAACTCTGTCGAAAGCCTTGTCTTGGTCAAGAGATATTAAGCAAACAGTTCTATCAGAAGTTCTGCAAACATTTATCACATCACGCACAAGAAACAAGTTGTCTAAAATTGATGTATGTTTGTATGTTTGATCTTTGTTAATTACCATGTGGAGATAATGCTTTAATCTATTTGCTAAACATTTAGAAATAATTTTATAGTCTGTTGTCAAACGTGCCACTGGTCTCCAATTTTTAATGAGAGACAGGTCCCCCTTTTTGGCAATAGAGACAGTACTGCTCGTTGGCATGAAACTGATAACGTTCCTTCTCTGATACATTCACGTAGCACCTCAAAAAAGTCACCCCCAATACAGTTCCAAAAGTGCTTGTAGAAGTCCAATCCCATCGACGCCCGGCGACCGGCCTGAACGAAGCTGACTCTCTGCAGTGGTGAGCTCCTCCAACGTAATGTCCGAATCCAGTGCAGCTCTCGATTCAGTGTCCATTTGAGGAAGACCATGTAGGAGCTGTGCAGTGCAGTCGGAGTCGCAGCTCTCTGCAGTGTACAGAGTGGAGTAGAAGTCCACTGCGTGTGTACGCATCTCTATGATGTCAGTTGTCATTCTGCCATCGGGAAGGCGAAGACAGGCCATCTGTTTCTGTTGTGCTGTTGAGCATTCTAGCTTGAAAAAGAAAGCGGTTGGAGCATCCATGTCTGCGAGTGTTGTGAAGCGAGTCTCACCAGTGCTCCCTTCACTCTTTCATCAAGGTACAACCCCAGCTCCTTCTTTCTCCGACAGCCATGAGAACGTCCTCCACCATGACGTTTTCTTCAGGTATACATCTGAAACCATGGCGGAGAGATAACGATGGCGTCTCTTCACGAGACACCATCTCTACCGCACAAAACAAAAAGCGAAGAACAAAAATTCTTACCGAAAACAATTTACTCACCAAATCACACGGAAAAGAGGAAAAATAGATATGTGAAACAGATAAATCGCTCACACCAGCTGTTTCACCCTGCAACACCTCACACAACTCCCAGCATGCAACAGAGAGAGACAGAGAGAGAGAGAGAGAGAGAGAGAGAGAGAGAGAGAGACAGACAGACAGACAGACAGACAGACAGACAGACAGACTGAGAGACAGAGAGAGGGAGAGAGAGAGAGATGTATAAATTTCAAATTGATATTTGATGAGAACAATATGAATTTTTGGTCTTCTCTTTTTTGCTGTCTCCTCAAAGTGAGAAAGAATGAAGGAAGCTAGAGAAAGAAAAAAAATACATAAACACAGTACTTAGACAGGCAGTCAGACAGACAGACAGACAATAAATGGATAGACAGAGGAACACAACAGGAGAAGAAAGATTTAAGTTGAACTAAAGGACTGCGCAGCAGAACAGTAACACTACAGCCCCTAGCTTCGACTACGTATTTACCCAAATAAATTAAACATTAAATATAACCTAGCGTTCGGTAAATAGTCTGGTACCTGTCATTTATAAATGTGGCCAAGAACCATCTTCAACGAAGAACTCACATGAGAGCAGAGTTATCCTGACACTAAGTGCTTTAAACAAAACTCTTAATAAGCTTTTAAAGATGCAACGCAGGAAACTTTTTATTATTTTCAATCCAGTGGTTATTTCTTGCACTATGTTATAGTGTCCAAATATCTGTTTCCTTGCAGGATCTGGTGTGTGCATGAATGTGGACATACCGTACTATGCAAAAGTCTTCATTTTTTCATATTTGGCTTCCAGAGAGCCAGACTATTTTTTCAATGTATTCTTGAGGAACGGTTCGCCAAGCTTCCTGTATACCTCGATAGGAAAAAACAAAACAAAAACAAAACCGGATGGAACCGGATCAGTCACGGATCGGCCTCGCCAAAGCCCGGATCTCAACTTCGGATCATCTTGACAGAGAACGGAACAAAAGGCAGCCAACGTCCAAAGAAGAGCTTTGGAACATCCTTCAAGAGAACTACTCCTGAAGACTACTCAAAGAAATGACAGGAACGCCTGCCTAAGAGGCTGTGATGAAGAATAACGCCGACTTGAAAGCTCGTTAAAATTATACACCCTCTCTTTGCGTTAGATACTGTATTTACATGAATGTTTGCACATGTTGCAATAAATCACTGGACCTACTGACTCATTTTCCCAGCAGAATATAAAGAAATGAGGGGGGGCTCAAGACTTCTGCACAGTACTGTACATGAGAGAGCAGACAGCCAATCAGATTGCAGTCTGTAGGATATTGAAGCTTGTTCAAGAGTCAACAGTGTTCAAGGATAATCTACATCAGGTCTTGTCAATCTTAATAAATATTGTAGAGTAACTTTTAGGAAATGTATTTATCCTACAAGAAGTATTATGAAAGATAAGACTAACGCAACTAACGTTGAATGGATTTTTTTTCCGGCTGGTGGGCGGGGCTAAATCTGTACTCCAGCCAGCCAGTGCAGGAACGTCAGACACACGTCGGCTTGACTTTCAATCGCCATTTCATGGTCTGTTATATAAACAGCATACGGAGTAGACAGGTGAACGAGAAAACCATGGTCTTTATTCTGCCTGCGCTGCTCTTTCCTCTCTAAACGTTCACGCCAATCTTATTTGTTCCTGCTAATTCATGATCCAGAAGCCCAGGCTCAAAGTCCTCGTTCTTTCTTTCGTATATTTTGATTGAGAAACTAAGAGGCTGACCATTATTGTAGTAATTAGCTCCCTGCATGTATGAGGCGGCAGACCTGCATCACCCAGGCAACACACAGCGCGCACCGTTCAGAGCGACGGCTGTGAGGAGGCGTGAAATCCCAGTTAGTTCTGACCAATGAGTCGCCTTGGCCGCAGTGAAGTCGTTCCTCGTCTGTAGAGCTATAAAACACATCACATTCCTCAGCGACCCGGAGGGCATTTACAGTCTCGGGGACACATAGTAATTTATGAAGGCACTTGCATTACTGTCCAGGGGATACAACACAAAAATGAGTGTGTGTGTGTGTGTGTTTGGAGTGGGGTCTCTATAGGGACTAACTGTTCCCACAGTGATATCACAGTAATTGTGGGAACTTGCACACTATGTGAAAACACACACGTACAACGAGAACTTTGAGGGATTTGAATAAAATTACGTAGCCAAAGTGAGACCAACACTATAACGTGTTACACTTTCGACCGCATCTACTTCAGAGGTGTGCCGATATAAAGAATTAATGCACGCTGGAGAGCCGATCACATTTCCTGTGTAAGAAATGTAGTAAACTATTACACAGTTATGTGTTATTAAAGTGAGGACATGGCAATTATACACATTTCCTATTTTTGTTTATTTACTTAACAGAGCTGGAGCTCACAGACACCGAAATAAACCTCGACACCCACCATGCAGCCCATGTTGGGACGAGAACCCAGAACAAAATACTAGTTTCAAGAACAACAAGGTCTAAAAAGAGGAATTCAGACAGAAGACAGCATATCTGAAGTGCTGATGCTGGACTGGTGTACAGCGCACTGATCCTACTGATAACGGCTAAACGCCAGACCATTCCTGTGCGCAATAACACTGTCAAAAGATAACTCCACCCCACTCAGGCGCCTTCGAAACATCGACACCACCGAACAGTAGGAACTGATATGATCAGGAGAATAAATAATGTGGAACAAGTCCGCAGAGACCGTCTGAAACACCGCACACTTTAATAAAACCGTCCTATCCGATCAGAGAGAGTGGCAGGACGGTAGCCAGGGCGAGACATTCGGCCCTTTCTTTAGCGGGAGAGAAACGAAGCCGTGTTCATTTCTCCATGGAAACTTCAGTAGCCTTTGTCATGTACAAAACCTATCAATGTATCAAGTGAAACACCACGTGATAAATAACACATTTTCATCTTCCGTAAGTATTTCCACATGACGGTATCTGACGGGATGCTGAGGGGGACGAACCTCCGCAACCTCCTACTTCTGAACATGTGTTTGGTTCGAGCAAAGACGTTTTTGCTAATCTTATTTCTATGATCTGAAGGAATCTGCATGCAGGCCTCGGAAGAGACATGGAGCGGACACGAGTCTCCTTTAACTGCATTGGTCGTTGACCAAGCCTCGACCGATCTTGATAAGCCCAATTAATTATTCTCTTAAGTGACCGCAGAAGCCGTCATTTTACAGAAGTGGAATAAGGCATCAGCAAGCATGGTGGCGGCAGAGCAGCTGAACAGGACTTAGAGATACTGTACAGACATGCTGTGATCAGATAAGGACGCGCTGCACTTACAGCTGGAGAGAGACTGCAGGAAATAAACACAAAGTCAATAACCGGAGAAGGATCGGTCTTGAAGACGTAGCTTGTAATCTGTACACATTTTTGCGGGAGGGTTTAGTAAATGCCTCTGAACCACGAGTGAAGAGGAAGTGATGCGTTGTCCAACGATAAAATCAGGCGAGTGGTAGAGTGTTTGAGAATAAGCTTCACTCAGGACAGACGTATGGGACGTTACAGCCTTCATCATTTCTGCTTCTATCCCTACCTCATTTCCGGGATTGCTAGAAGAGAGGCAGAGATTTGGTTGGTCAGTCGGTCCCGATGTGAACTGGTCTGCCATCAGCGGTCCTAACGACATTCCAGAATACAGACGTGAACACACTTCCAGCAGTACTTTGGTTTTACTATCTGAGCGTTATCTGATTCAACTTCATGGAAGTTGGTATTG
This sequence comes from Notoglanidium maculatum, assembly GCA_030068355.1. NCBI lineage: Eukaryota > Metazoa > Chordata > Actinopteri > Siluriformes > Auchenoglanididae > Notoglanidium > Notoglanidium maculatum. Next base: position 1,855 of record JAQQZX010117768.1, on the reverse strand, counting down.
CAGCTGTAGCGCCTTCCTTGGACCGTAGCATCTACCTTCTATAGGTGCACTATGTAGGTCTGTTAGCAGAAATGGAATATAATAGTCATAAGCATGTTGTCATTAGAATACCTGTAACTACGAATCCTATATATCGGACCTTCAAATCAGACTCTTAAATCGAAGTCCAGTACACAACTACTCATGTTAGGTCCATTTAATACATGGACATTCCGACTTTAAACATTATGATCAAACTATTTTACATAGTGAAAATCCTTTTCAGCCCCCAAAACCCTGACACAAGGCCTCGTATGGCAAAATACAACAGGAAGTTGTGTATTCTCGCCGTTCCCATTTCTTACCCGACGGACCTCTATAGCGACGCCTTATGCGAGGCCTTGCCGGGAAGGAGTTATCTTTCTCTGCATCAGTAACAATCTCCGTTTGTATGTCCTAGCTTTGTAGAGAGTGTGACCAGAACGTAGCAACTTCTGATGAAGATGAAAACACAGGCTTGTTTCGGTTTGCAGCTGATCTGTTGCAGATGCAATGCGCATGCTCAACTTTGATCACTAAAGACCTGTTACGATCCACGAACCGGTTTTTCAAGCATATCCAGTCTCCGTACTAGGTCGTTACTGATGTTCTCGCCGTTCAATTTTGGACTAGTGCATGTGTCAGAAAATCTCACACGGCTGCAAGCTAGCCACCATGTTACTTACCAGGTTGACCGAACTGCAAAAAAAAAAAAAAAGCCCCAAAAAAAATGTATACACATTTCAGGAAAAGAAAAATGTGTATTAATACTTGAATATTAAATTTGTTGATGCTCAATGTGGTGGCCATTAGCTTCCAGACATTCATGTGTAGAAGCTTTCCTGAAGTGTTAATACATTTTTTGGCGGACTCTTGAATACATTCAAACTGAGTTCATTATTTCTTATGACAGGGCATCAAACATAAGATTATCTTGCCTGTTTTCAGATGATTTTAAATTTGTCTAATACATTTTAGATCATTTTGCAGCTTTCCAAAGCTATAACTATTTCAAGCTAAGATGAGACTATTTCAAGTTTTAAATTAGTTAAGATTTCTTCAAATGGGTTCAATACTAGCCTGACTCTACCAGGAATAAAAGGAAATACTTGATACACCTGTCTATTCGCTAGAACTTGCAAGGGGTTATTTTTTTTCTTCCTTGTCAGATTCAGGAGTTTTCGACCCCGCTGCCTTCCCGATACGTTACACGTTCTAGACACGAATCAGCACAAACTTACAAGCATAAACTAGTGAAGTGGAGCTCTGTTAACATGCACAGGTGTGTCACGTGATGTCTGTGGTTATATACGTTTCCTCTATTTTACTCTCTAGTCATACGATCTGAGAACCAAATACAGGTAAGTAAAGAATTTGGGGAACGACTTACATAAAAAGGAGAAACGTCACACATCGCTGTGGCTGAAATCACGACTCTAGGTCTCTCTCAGGAAATGAATATTTGTTCCTTTGTTCCTTTTTAGGATCAAGACATGGTCACTTAATGGGAGTGTGTGTGTGTGTGTGTGTGTGTGTGTGTGTGTGTGTGTACAGGGCACAGGTTCCTCTTCTTCCCTTCCTGCTGTTTACTATGTAATGTAATCATATTCCTGAGTGACTTCCTTCCTTCATTATTCCATCTCTTCTATTTTTCCTTCCACACACACACACACACACACACACACACACACACACACACACACACACAACCAGTCAAAAGTTTGGGGTCACCTGCTCTTTTTCATAGGATTTTCTTTATCTGTTTTTGCTTTCTACGTTGTAAAACATTACTGAATACATCAAAACTATGAAGCAACACGTATGGCATATACTGAAT
>JAQQZX010117657.1:0-10378 GCA_030068355.1 Notoglanidium maculatum | reverse complement strand
AGAGACGCTTTCTCGTTTCACTGTAAACTGTATTACATGTATATGGTTGGAATGACAATAAAAGCCACTTGACTTGATTTGAGTGGCCATTGCTATTTTTTTAATTATTTATTTATTTATTTATTTAAAACCCGGTCCTAACACACATACATGGTGTGCACAATTATTAGCCAAGTCAATATTTCATTCTGATCATATTTCTATGCATATTATCCAGATCTTAACCAGATAATTTTTAGGTGAAGTTTAATTTTGTGAAGGAGGATGTGACTTAAAGTAATAAACACCCTGTATGAGGTGTGCATAATTGTTAGGCAGCTGCTCCACCTCAAGAAAAAAAGATTTAATGGCGTCTGACTACTATTGAGGTGTGACCATTGGACAATCTAACACTTTATGAATACTCATCAGGGTGGCAAAAAACATGACGAGAAGAAAAGGTTCAAGCTGACTGCAAAAAACTTCAGAAGAGTGAAATATGAGGTTACCAGGTCCCCGTAAGCCTCCAGTGCCTCCATATTGCAGAAACCTTTCAGAAGTGTCCAGAATTACAAGGTGTCAGTGCTCAGATACATGACTAAGGAAAGGAAGGCTGAAACACGACCTCCACTAAGACTCACAAGGTGAAATGTCATGGGCAAGACCTACCTGAAAACTCAAAGGTTTTGTGGACAGATGAAATGAGTGACTCTAGGGGCAGTGGTAGCTCAGTGGTTGACATTGGACTAGTGATCGGAAGGTCGTGTGTTCAAATCCCAGCACTGCCAAGTTATCGCTGATGGGCCCTTGAGCAAGGCCCTTAACCCTCAACTGCTCAGTTGAGTAAATGAGATATATGCAAGTCGCTCTGGATAAGGGTGTCTGCCAAATGACAAATGTAAATGTAGATGTACAACATTGATGGGCTCATGAGTGGATCACTAATGTGCACGGAGTACCAGTTCAAGTGGGGCACCAAAAAGGTGGGAAGAGGCACCGCTGTGGCCTGGTATTGTAATGATGAGCTAGTTGGACTTTTTTTTGAAGATGGACTAAGAATCAACTCCCAAACCTACTACCAGTTTCTAGAAGACACTTCTCCAAGCAAATCCAGCAAAGGCATCAAGGGTGTGAGATTTTTAGTGAAGGACAGTTTATCTCCTTGAACAGGATTTTGGAGCCTGTGGTGGCTGCCTCCACTTAAAATTGATCATGAACAGATCACGAATAGAATAGAATGCCTTTTATTGTCACTATACGCATGTACAATGAGATTAAAAGCAACTCCTTCAGTGCACATGCATATGTAGAAAACAAAGACAGTTGAAAAACAAGTAAAACAGGTAAACAAATGTGCAAAAAATTTTAAAAGTTGCAAAGAAATTGTGGCGCTATATACATGTATGGAAGGAAATAAATAATTATTGCACTATTGGATTCTTGCACACAATTTAAATATTGCACTATAATAGTGATCATGTGCAGTAGGTAGTGGATGTTGGACCCTGAGAGTAATGATATTGTACAGTGTGTTGATCGATAGAAGGAAGTCCAGGGGTTGGAAGGTTAGACTGTGTAATAGTGCATGTGCGAGTTTAGAGTGGTTATGGCTTTTGGGAAAAAAACTGTTCTTGAATCTGTTTGTCCTTGTTGTGATGCACCTGTAGCGCCTCCCTGAGGGCAACAGGTCAAACAAATCCGAGCCAGGGTGGGAGCTGTCCTTGATGATGTTTTTTGCTCTGCTGAGGCAGCGGGCGATGTAAATGTCCTTAAGGCAGGGTAGAGGGCAGCCGATGATCTTCTGTGCTGCCTTTATTACTCTCTGAAGCCTCACCCGGTCTGCCATGGTACAGCTGCCGTACCATACTGTGATACAGTATGTCAGCAGGTTCATGATGGTCGAGCGGTAGAGATCTAGTAGCAGGTTGGAGTCCAGGTTGAGCTTTCTGAGGACTCTCAGGAAGTGTAACCGCTGCTGAGCTTTCTTGGTGACTGCTGTGATGTTGTCTGTCCAGGAGATATCAGGGAGATGAGGACGCCAAGAAACCGGAAGGTATGGACCCTCTCCACACATTCGCCGTTGATGTAGAGGGGGGCTAAGTCGGTGCTGTGCCTCCTGAAGTCGACAATGATCTCCTTGGTTTTCCTGGTGTTAAGAGCCAGATTGTTCTTTGTACACCAGGCTGCCAACTTCAGGACCTCCTCTCTGTAAGCTGCCTCGTCCCTTTGAGATGAGTCCGATCACTGTGGCGTCGTCAGCAATCTTGATGATGGTTGTTGTTCAATTCAATTCAATTTTATTTGTATAGCGCTTTTAACAACAGACTGATTGTTGTTGTGGGCCGGACTGCAATCGTGGGTGTAGAGACAGTACAGAAGTGGGCTCAGCACACAGCCTTGTGGGATACCGATGTTCAATGTGCGAATGGAGGAGTGGTGGGGGCCAAGTCTCGCAGTCTGGAGCCGGTTGGTGAGAAAGTCTTTTATCCAGGCGCAAGTGAGAGGGGGTAGGCCAAGAGTGACCAGTTTGTTGATGAGAATGTCAGGAACGATTGTATTAAAAGCTGAGCTGTAATCCACAAAGAGCATCCGGACGTAGCATTGAAACTGACTGATTGAATGGATGGAAGGCTCATGGCAGTTATTGAAAATAAGGGTGGCTGTATACATCACTGAATAGTTTTGAAGGGGCCAAAGTTGTTTTTGTTAATTGTTAGTTTTTTTGTTAAATAATACTTCAAGATTGAAGAATGAACAAGTGAAGAAAAGATGTGAAATTTAGTCGCCTAATAAACATGCATGCTAATAATTTCCCCTGAGAAAGACAAATCTTATTTTTACTTTGTTAAGCATTCTACTTTGATGTGAAATAAACATCTAGGATCAACCGAGACCATTGTATTTGTTCACCAGTGAAAAATTAAGCTGAGAAATACCATTTGCTTAATAATTGTGCACTCAGTGCATTACCAGTGAATTGCTAAAACAACCAATATAAAGGCTTCTGGTGCAATTTTCTAAATCATAAAGACCCTGCAATATGTAACTTTTTTTTGTTGTTGTAGTTGAAACATTACTGTCTACTGCAATTATGATTATACACTGACATGCATTAAATGGTTAAACAAATCTATAAATCTATGGTGTTCAGTCTGTTCACCTGTGCACTGTGTAGCCAGATTCATTGGCAACAATAGCCAATAACAATTAAAAGAGTTAATTGTGAGGTCATATGGATTTGGGTGCATTTTCTAATAATGATGAGGGAGATTCTTGATGTGTCCACTTGGTGCCTCAACAATAACCTGGCTCTGAATTCGGGGAAAAACAGACGCTCATAGTTCTGTCCACATCAACACTTCACCTGTGAAAATCTTCAGCAGCTTAAGATTCCTGGCCATTCAGATGCCAGACTGCCTATTTTGGTCCCTTAACATCCGCAACATCTTCAAAATGATACAGCAGCATCTGTTAATGAGCAAACTCGAGAACACCGCAAACATGGTTAATTTCACAGTCTGACCACACAGGACCAAAAACGTCATAGATGAGAACTGCATCAAAAAACATTTGGCACAGATCTCCCACAGAATCTCTCCATCAGATTTACAGCAAATGTTGCTATAGTATCACTACTCACACTTCCTGACTCGAGGACAGCTTATTACCTCATGCTTCATCATGAGGATTCTCAACATCAGATGTTCACTGATTCTGGCTTTTCCATTTTCTACATCTCATGACTGAACCTCTTGTGTAACTAAAAATAGATTCTCATTATATACATATCTTTCTCAACATATTTACATTTTGCACTGTTTCACATATTTCACTGTTTATACATACTACTAGACCATAAATATCTTTCATTCACCATATCAGTGGCAGTTGTTACTATAGCAACAATTATTTAACAAATCTAATACAACTTGCTTATTAATATGAACCGGTGTTTCTTTTTGCAACCAGCACTATTGTCGGAGCCATGCTGTTATAGATAATTAATCAACACCTTCCATGTTCATTCAGATTCAAGAATTCAACTTTGTATAATGTAAGGTATAAGAGAATGTCTTGAGTAACACTTGACAAAACCTACATGATGGCCAAAGCAATCAGACCACTCTGTCATCAGGGTGTAATTTCCCTTAGCTCACATTTCCTTTTTTCCATCCAGCAATTCCATCCAGGTTCGGACAGATTTAGGGTACCCTTTCGAACTATTTTTTTTTTTTTCTTTTCAAAAGGCTCAACACTTTGTGGCTTCTTTTTCAACTACCTGCCTTCTGTTAGATGGCATTAAATTTTATATCCCACCTGTTGTATAACATGTTTCTAATATTATGCCTTTATATAATTATGTTTTTGTTTTACTCAGAAAATGACCTGCAATCAAGTAATTGAGAAGTTTGAGGAAGCAGCAAAATCGAGAAGAGGCGACATTATCAAACTAGCTATGGAAGGCTAAATGGAGTTTTCTGTGTCTCTTACTCATGCTTGCTCTTTGGTTTTCAGTCATGGGCATAGTCTACAGCTGCGCTACCATCCTTGTGTCTACTGAAGATTTTTTATTAAGAGAATGACATTAATTTTCACAATCTGTTATTGCAATTTTATGTAAACTCCCTATTATCACAGACCTTCTCTGTATTCATGATATTGCATGGATAATACAGCTATAAACTGTGATTAGAATGTGTTTTTAAATATGTTGTCTATTAATAGTCTTTATAACTCATTTTTCCATGTTTTCCAGGTCTGTAATGAATACAGCTTCATGAAAGCCATTATGACTTGTCGTATTGTTCTATTGTGCCAATCCTCCAAGATGTAGTCTGTGACTAGTTTACTAATAGTGTCTTTGAAAATGTTCAATATGTTCATATGGTAGCACTTCGGTATATTTGCACTACTTATTCTTCAATTTTTCTCTTTAATTGCAGTATTGTTGGGTTGTTTTTGTGCTATTTCTTTTACTTTGAGCTTTGTAGCAATAAATGTTTCAATGTTTTCTTCTTTCAGCTTTTTGTTGTTTTGTTCTTGACCTTGATTGGTGGAGTACTGACTAGGCTACTGTATTGTTCTTTCGGCTTAATCCCTGTTCGGGATCGTCTGTCGTCCGCTCATCGATTTAGTTGAGGTTTTCCGCCGGATGCCCTTCCTGACACAACCCTCCCAATTCATCCGGGCTTGGGACCGGCACCACGACACACACTAACTGCCCCCTAGTGGCTGGGAATATTTGCACTCTCAATTTAGAGTAGCCGATTAACCTAACTGGACCGTGGGAGGAAACCCACACATGCACGGGGAGAACATTCAAACTCCAAACAGGCACCTGGGTGATCCAGGGATCGATCCTGGGACCTTCTTGCTGTGAGGCAATGGTGATGACCACTAGGCTTCTATATTACTCAAACATAATAAAACTTACTCTTTGGCTATTAGGGCTATTATTTGGCTGTTTTGGCTATTTTTCTATATTAATTTGGGCTAAGAAAAAAAAAGTTGATCTTGTGCCATAAATAATTAAGATTCTAAATAAGCATCAATCTACAAATGATTCACATGAATTAATGGTTCTTCATGGCTTTTGCAGCACTCTGTATATTGACTTAAGGTTGATGGATTAAAGCAGTCCTAAAATATAAGCTAGTTTGAACGTTTTGTTAATGAACATTCAGGTGGTACATCAAATATTTTTCTTCCAGGGACCCATTTAACTTGTAAAGTAAACTGAGACCCCCTCGGTACAGATTTACTGTATGAACTTAATCCAACTAATCGAATATATGGCTCGTTATTGAAATCGAGTAATAGGTAACACTTTGATTTTACCTGCATTGTTTGTTATAACACAGCATAAGCATAAATATTTTATCAAGCACTATGGGATAATTTATGAAAGGTAAAGGTCAAAATGGCTGATGATAGTGATATTGGATGTATTGTATAGTGATGCAAGATATTGGAGGTTTTATGCAGATTTGTCTTTACGTGGATGAGAGAACAACAAGCATTATCATTATGAGGTGACTAAAATACTGTGTTACTTTACTAACAGCACATTCAGGACAAGTTCTAGAAGATAAACAACATTTCCTAACATTCATAAGTTTTATAGTTTTAGGGCATTAAAATGATTAATATGGCTGGAACATGGGCTTCATAAAGGTTCAATTTAGTGCAAATGGACTGAGTATTTATAATCCATCCATCCATTATCATCATCCATCAGGGTCATGGGGGAGCTGGAACCTCAGTTGACTTAGTACGAGAGGCTGGTATACCCTGGGCAGGTTTCTGCCCCACATTTAAATCCATGCTCATATAAACAGTAGAATGTGTTGTGAAGAAGCAGAAAGCCTTTATTTGTATGTACAGTACAATACAGTGAAATTATTTTCTTTGCATATCCCAGCTTCTTAGGAAGTTGGGATCAGAGAGTAGGGTCAGCCATGACATGACGTCCCTGGAACAGAGAGAGTTAAAGGCCTTGCGCAACACTGGCTTGATGGTGCTGGGATTTGAACTCTAACCTTATCAGTAACCCAGACGCATAACTATTGAGCCACTACTGCCCAATAAAGTGTTACCCAATAATATTCTAGCTAGATATTGGAGCTGAGTACATTAGATCCTTTCTGATTTTATTCATAGGCTTTTTGATGAGTTTTAGAGTAAACCAATTGAATTCAAGGTACCACAGTACAAGAATGCAGGAATAGATATAACTTCGCTAATAATAACGAGTTTTGATTTATACACAAGCTACTATACACACATACTGTATATACATAAAGATATCTGGGGCTCCTGGAGAACAGCAGGAGCTGAAACTGGTTAATGATTCACTGTGAAGGAGGAGGATGATATATGTGGAGAGCGGAGCTGCAGAGTCGAGCGGATGAAACCCTGCAGAGCAGATGAAAGCCTTCAGAGATCCTGCGCTTTAATTAATGCGAGGGTCTGTTAGAGGCATCGCTCTCTCTCTCTCGCTCTCTCTCTCTCTCTCACACACGCGCACATATATACACGCGCGCGCACACACTGAGTTGGAGCGCACGGAAGCATCAAGAGGTGAAGGCGGCACTAAAGCTCGTGGTTACGATGAGCTTCGGCGTGGTGGTGATCTCGGCAGGCTTATTAGGACTGCTCAGCTTCACTCTGCTCGCTGTGGCTGTGGGCACCGAGTACTGGTACATCATAGACGTGGACCAAGTGATCAACTCCAGCTGGCTCTTCACGAGTTCGCACTCGGGGTTGTGGAGGATCTATGAAGGTGTGTGAGCTGATCTATAACACCTGCTAACAACTTTTCTTTTCAGCGCACTGGTTTATGCATTAACGTGTTTCTTTTTTCTTTTTCTTTTCTTTTTTTTTTTAGTGATTTGGGTTAAATGGGTGTTTGTGTCACTTCGGATGATCAATAGGCTCCATTAAACCTGTAATTTATTCCCTGTCTGCAGCAAGATGTAGCCTAGAGGAGTAAACATTTCTGAGCAAATTGTCATTCATTTAGATAGCTTAATACTTTATATGTTAAAGGATGTACATTATGTATATATAATTGGCCTGGAAATAAGAATAGAGTATACCTACAAATTTAAAGCTACACAATTATGCAATGGTGCTACTTTAAGTCGTTACTCTAAAGGCTCATTAAAGGTACACCATATACTTCCCAAGTAAAAGATGCCCCGCATGGCAACAAGAAAATCATCAATTTGGTACCTTTATTTCTAATAGTGTATGTAAAACCCTTAGAACAGAATGTTTTGCTATTTGAAAGATTTCCAAATTGAACCCCTTTAAGAAACATAAAACCTTTAATCCTTTTATCTTTTCATTATTTTTTTTAATTATCTTTTAAGATATTTTAATTGCTGTTAAAAAAATAGCCATTTTGTGTGTGTGTGTTTCACCCCTTTCTCCTATGAAATTTGTGCTCCTAAATTATGATCTGGAACAAAAAAAATATGACCACCCTTATATTTCTACAATATATAGTGCTGCATGCTGTTTCAAGCTGTGTAATGGTCTTTTTTTTATCTCAAAGCAAAAAGCAAAAAGCTGCCATTAGCTTGATAGTGGGCTTTCTATGGTCCTGCGCCTGAGAGGGAGCACAAGTTTCAAGGATTATGAAATTGGACTATATGCATCCTATATATAGGCAATGGATTTGCATGAATGAATTTCATTTAATAAATAGTACAACTGTTGGAGAAAATGAAAATTACTAACACCACACTAGTGCTGTAATAACAATTTCACACACACACACACACACACACACACACACACACACACACACACAGAAATATTCTTTCTAACAGACCACAATGTATGAATTTCATGTCTGTTTCAATTGTAACTGATCTTCAGTGAGGTATCTTTTCACAGTGTACTCACTAACATTTTAGATATGTTATCACAGCAAGAAGGTTCTGGGTTTGATTCACGTGGCCGACTGTGCAGAGTTTGCATGTTCTCCCTGTGCCTGCATGGGTTTATTCTCGGTGCTCCAGTTTCGTCCCACAATCCAAAGATATGCAGGTTAGGTCAACTGGCTACTCTAAATTGTGTGACTGTGAATGGTTATTCATCTCCCTGTGATAGATTTGTGTTCTGCCCAAGTTGAACCCTGTCTCTTGCCTGAAGTCAGTGTGGATTGACTTCAGCTTCCCTGTGAGCCTTAAGGGATAATCGGTATAGCTAATGGATGGATGGATGAATGAACATTTTAGATCATTTTTGTACTGAATCCTGTACCACATAATATGTTGCATTTAATCTAGGCACAGGTATGTGTTTGTGTAGCGAGTATGCCAGTATGAGTTCTGCATGTTGACATGAAATAAATCTGCAAGTATAATTTCTCGTATAATTTCTCTTTTACTTTCACCCACAGGAAGGAATGGCAGTTTCCATGACATCTCCTTCTACAAGGATACTTCTGAGTTCAGTGAGCAGGAAATACACCTCTTAAGTGAGACTGAGAAAGACTCATTGCCTTTAATGTGTGAAATGGAGTGAAATGAATACAGAGTCTAGGCATCATCTATCTAGCTGCTCTAGCCACTAGCTGCTCACTGCATCATTACACAAGGTAGCTTAAAGGGACAAAAACTCTTATTGACCTACTGCAAAAATTACACACTTTCTAGAATGGTCTAAATGGAAGTTAGCATCGTAATCAGCCCAACACTTGAGCGAACTAAGCACCTGCTTAAGGACCCTGTAGCCACCAGAGGGCCCCCAAGAGCGCTTTTAATGTCCTACAAGACAGCTTGAAATGTTTGTTTTGGTTGATATGTCAGTGATAATCATACAAAAATGCAGTATCATGTTAATGGGATAGCTAGCTAATATTACTGTCTTAATCAATTCCTGTTGTCTCTTTGAGAGCTGGTGTCACATTCATGTGCAGATGCATTGTAATGGAAATTAACTGCATTTTGATGTGAGCAAAGCCAGTCAGACTAACGTTAGTTTACTCTTTAGTCTAGTCTAGTCTAGTTTAACTTTAGTCTCCTCTTCATCGATGGAAAAGACAGCAAAAAAATTTATGTCACAAAAAAGGACAATGGCACTAGGAAGGTCTGCAGGGGGTCCCATAGTATTCTAGCAGTGTAGGCAATTTTTGGACATCAGAAAATTTCCCAAATGACTTTTGGTATTCTTATAACACTATTGACTTCACTCTATTTTACTGTAATAAATACTGTAAAAAAAACAAAAAAAAACAATGAAAAGTGAATTAAACATTAAATGAATTATTTTGTACGGTATTTCATTTCCTTCCCTTTCCATATTAAAAAATCTATTTTGGTTGATGTTAAAATATCTTAGATTTTTTTGTGAGTTTGTGATTTATTCATCTATTCTTTGAAAATAACCATTTCTAATTAGTGACATTTTTCTCTCTCTGTAGACCTGCACAGGGTCATTGTCATCTTGCTGCCTCTCAGCCTGGTGCTGTTGATTTTCGGAGGCATTTTTGGCCTGGTTGCCTCTCTTGCCCGCAGTTATACAATCCTCACTGGTGTGGCCGTGTACTTCCTCATCTGCAGTAAGTCAACCAGGCTTACCTGTGAGTCTCTTCAGGAAAGGGGACATAATGTATAGATTTAGAGTGCAATATAAAAATTTAAGGCTTGAATGAAGAAAACAGGTACAAAAAATGAGTAGTTTGCCATTAAAATAATTATTTTTCAGAACCATACCTAATACATAAGCAACCATATAAATCTCCTTATAAACCTCATTTATCCATCCATCCATCCATCCATTATCTATACCGCTTTATCCATTTGGGTCACGGGGAAGCTGGAGCCAATCCCAGCATCTTTGGGTGAGAGGCGGGGTACACCCTGGGCAGGTCACCAGTCCACCACAG
>JAQQZX010117626.1:0-10379 GCA_030068355.1 Notoglanidium maculatum | reverse complement strand
GCAGCAAGGGTCCTTACTAGAACAAGAAAATATGAGCACATCACCCCTATCTTATCTACACTGCACTGGCTCCCAATAAAATTTCGCACAGATTATAAAATACTACTGCTGACCTATAAAGCACTGAATGGTCTTGCACCTCAGTATCTGAGCGAACTTCTGGTCCTTTATGACCCCCATGCCTTCTTAGAGCAAAAGGTGCAGGCTATTTGTTAGTACCTTGAATAGTGAAGGCTACAGCAGCGAAGAGCTTTCTCTTACAAAGCCCCTCAATTATGGAACAGTCTTCCATAGAGGAGTATTAGGAGTACTAAGGAGTGTGAACAGCTGTTCCTGCATGTAAACAATGGAGCAATGGTTAGGGTCCCCAAACATGGACATGAAAAGTAAAACAGTGAAGCAGCCAGTGCAAATACAACAAGATTATGTATATACATGGACAATGAGTAAAAAATATAAAATAACATGATTAAGCAAGTATTAAAAATAGTAAAGAGAGGAAAAAAGCTAAAAAGCTAAAAAAAAAATCAATGAGAGGGAGCTGCTGTAACAGGATGCCACTCATGCTGCACCAGAAATAGTAGGTATAGTAATGTATCATTAGAAGTCAGCTCCCACTGTGTTGTGAGCCTTACAATCAAGAGCTTCCTGAAGGACACTGCCTTCATGTCAGAGAAAGTCAAAATTCCTAAAAAAAAAAAAAAAAAAATGCCCCTGACACCACCTCTTTGGTGAACTTCCAAGCAGCAGAAAGGACTCCAACAGCCAGTGGATGGAAGGAAGGAGAAATATCCTGGCAGGAAAAAGAAGATATTGTGGGAAAAGGAAAAAGATTCAGAAATTTGGAGAAAGTTGGACAGTGACTTGGCACTCATTAAGAAGAACTCTTTCAAAGACAATGTGGAAAACAAATTGATCATTTTTAGTATCATCTATGATTAAGGCCTCAGTACATTTGTTCAAATTGGGTAGAGGGAATGCATGCCCAGAGTCAAGAGTAGAAGGCAAAAGGAAGTCCTCCAGCTTCAGAGAAAACAAAGAGCACTATGCAAGGCTTGTAAAAAAATGGAGGAACATAAGAGGGTAGGTCTGAACATCTTGTAGAAGCAAGTTAAAAGCTGCTAACATCACTCTGGAGTGGAGAAAGAAGAAAGGGAGTTAGCATTCAAAGTTCCTAACAGATCCTTATAAGTTGGTCAGAAGCTTGCTAGAGGAGAAAAAGCATCACACATTGGTCATGGCAAAGAAAGAATTTAAAGGCCAAGAAAGGAAGCAGATCTCAGATCAAAGAAATCATCTCCCTCTTGACTTGCCTGGCTATGTGCCACAATCAACTACTACAGCCACAGAGTTCAAGGTTGTACCACCCAAGCTGAGCAGAGTGAAAGACATGGTAAGAAGAGCTAGGTCAAGCTCTGCCTCTGGGCCTTATGTTATTCCATACAAACTCCTCAAAAGATGCCCTCAAGTCCTGAAAGAACTATAGAAATTGATGAGGGTGATCTCGAAACAACAGAGTGTAGATCTGTGGCCATCCTAATTCCAAAACAAGAAGAATAATCTACCATTGCATACAATTCCAAAGCATTGCACTGCTGAATGTGGAAGGAAAGATTTTCTTTCCTCTGTGATAAAAAACAACTACATAAAGACAAGCAGCCATAAGGCTGGAGTCCCTGGGTTTTCAGTTTGTATGGAACATACAAGGCTAAAATGGGATCAGCATATGGGCCTGTTCCACATGAGCTAATAAGCCTTGCCCTAGCTTTGATGTTTGTCATGTGCCAGCATGTGTCAAAAACTTCATCAGGAGTTACTATGCAGATTTGAATATATGCTACTTGCTGCAGGATTACACAAAGCAACTTGGTAGGGGAATAGCAATAGAGTGCTTCATCTCTCCCATTCTATTCACAGTCACATTTGAGGAGATCCTGATTTTCAAGAGGACAACAAGAAATGTATCAGTTGTATATCATCAGAACCAACTTTATGAATATTAGTATTAATTGTACCTGATTGTAATTGTAATCAAATAATTTGTTGGGAAAGAGTAGCAGGCCTAAAAGATATTAAAATTAACGTCACAGTGCAAAATCAATGCTAAAACAGCATGAGAAAAAGACCTGAGACTTTTAAAAGAAAAGAAAACTTGCCATCTTTACAAAAGCATGTCAAGGAAAACATATTTGTCTTCCCATCCCTAATTTTTTTTTATTAATGAAAGATAAGACTAGGGTGACAAAAGAGGAAGACAATAAAGACATGAAAAACAGAAAAGACAACAAAACAAGAAAGAGAAAATAAAGACACTATTAAGTTATTAAAGTCTTTATGTTGGGTGTCATAGTTTGAGAAAAGCAGCCATCTGTTCACTGAGTCCTCTGTTGAGATGTTGAAGAAGGTAGATGCCAACACAGACATGGTAACCAACAATGAGTGTGCATGACCACATCCAGACAACCCAGACACACACTCACACCAGCAAAGTATGCAGCAAGGCACAAGCAAGGCAAGGCACAGATCGGCATGCATGGCAGCAAAGCCAAGAACCACCACACTTCATCATCCCTCCCTACACTGTGACCACCTCAGGCTACCTCTCAGAACCTCGATGTCCACCTGACCATAACCACATTTCTTTAACAGGTGGCATGCAATATGCAGGGCATGATAAGTGCTCTAAGCATTGGCACCCTCCTCCTGGAGAATTTTTACTGTGGGCAGGTGGTTATGTTGTGCTGCTTGATATAGCCCAGAGTTGCACGCTTTTGCATATCAGCACTATTCTTCAGCACAGGTGCACAGTACATATGACAAGTGTGGTTCTGGAACAATCTGCCATATATCTTTACGTAACCTCACCTGCACACACACCATCCTGCACTGATCCAGCCCTCAGACACAGGGGCATGCTCCCACCCACAGTATCATTTCCATATTGGCACCTGCCCATGCAGCCAACAACCAGGAGACAGGGGATGGTCAATCAGCTTAGGACTGTAGTCCTGATCTGGTATTTTCACACACAACAGTCTCGAGTTTACAAAGAATTGTGCAAAGGGCAAAAAGTTAGTATGTGTTAATATTGGTATAGCTGTGAAACACTGTTTATGTTATGGTTGGTAGTAGGCAAAAAAGGTAATAGAATCAAAACTGTGTGATGGCTCTGGCTATGCAACCCAACTGTCTAAGAGCAAGAACCCCGCCCTGTCGGAGATGCCACAATGGGAATCCTCGAAAGCTCGGGGAAACCCCAGTCTACCACAAAGGGTGGATGGGGCTAGGAAACAAGAGCAATGCAAAGAGGTGGGGCTGCCCAATCTGGCATGGCTGGAGGAGAATAGTCACCGTTCCTCCAGTGAAACAGGGCAAGGAAAAAAAACACGGTGGCGCAGAGGGTGAGTATGGACAGTGCTAATTTGTAACCTGAGCGTTCTCTCTGTTTCCCTTATCTCTGCCACAGACTCCCCTTGAGTAGATCATGCTGTGACACCATCTGAGAGAAGTTTTCCTTCTCTCGCTGCTTCACCGTCTACCACCATGCCTCTTCACCACCATGCCGGCTCAGCTCCAGACAACCCGGAAGTGCTCTTCACCGGCATTTTCCCCCTCTGCACCTCACACCAAGTCTAAGTTTCACCATTGAGCACCCCACTGGATTTGATTGTTAAGTTGGACATTTGTTTTGTTTGTTGATCTTTGCTTTCACTTTCTAATAAACTCATGAGAATACCATGCCACACCACTTTTACAGTGTTGTTATTGGTCGTCTTAGCTCACAACTGTAAGAAAGTATTACAATCTGACCAGTTGGACTGTGGAACCATTGTAGTGTTTTGGCTGGAGCTGGATAGATTTTCCATGGACATATAATCTATTAATAAGTTTTCCCAATGTGTGATATGTTTGGTGTTCCTTGATTTCCAATTAATGAGGATAGTTTTCTTGGCAATTGTAATTCTTGGCAGTAAGAGAGATGAGGAGTAAACTCTTGGTTTCCTTGTTCAGGTTGGTTGTTGATATGTCTCCAATTGGCAGAGAGAGGAAGATACTGAAATGTGGCAATGCAGGAAGAGGGATACTGTCTCAGTAACATCTTTCCAAAATTGTTTAATTGGTGTGTAGTACCAGATGGCATGAACATTGATTGGATTGCCATAAATGTTGGTTGTATGGTATGGTGAACATAACACTATGAAGGGTGTGAAGTGACAATTAAGTAAATATGTAATAGTAATTATATAATTAAAATGAAATTTGTTTAGAAAAATATGTAAAGAAACAAATATTTTACATCACAATCATTTAATTACATTTATTTATTTATTTAATGTTCACTGGTCTGTCAGTCACTTGTCAAAATCAGCAGGATGTTCTGAGAATTCTTAAGCCTTCTAAACATGGTGACTACATTTGCAGAAATTCAAGATTTCAACACCTCAGTTGGAGATATGTATGAATAGTTAACACAGGGTATAGAATAAGCTGTTGAGGAATTTTTGGAATGACTGGGTCTGTCTTAGCTGATTCTTCATCCTGTGCTAACTATACAATATTTCTAACTGAGGTCTTGAAAAAATCTTTGGGGGGACAGTGACTCCCTCCAAATTAAAAAGACAATGTAAACACATCTTCATGTCCCTTCACTGGAACTACATGGCTAACTTGTAAAACAAACAAACAAACAAAAAAAAGCAAAAAGCATTCTTGTTTCCAAAAATAATCAAAGTTAACTAATGCTATATAGCAGACCCAGGTTAGGACACTCAAACCAGATTTGTGTCTGCATACTCTGTGAATAAGCCCATGAGAAATAGAGAAAAAAATGAATGTCAGTATCTTTCAGCCAATCAAAAAAAAAAAGCAAGAACATGCAAACTTCTATCAATAATAGAGAATGAAAGAGAGTTTGATAGAGTGTGTGAGAGAGAGACTTTGGTAGTGAATGAGCGAGGGTTTGATAGTGGGTGAGAGAAGGTTTGATAGTTAGTGTGAGAGAGTTTGATAGTGAATGAGTTTGAAGGTGAATAAAAGGGGGTTTGATAGTGTGGATGAGTGAGCTTGATAGTGTGCATGGAATACTGTCACGATTCTGCCCCTCGCCACAAGCACGGCAGGCATCATGGACTCAGTCGTGTGCGCAGCGCTCTCATTGTCTCCATCGCGCATAGCGTGGAAGCGCGCACGTACGCATTATGGCGCGAATTACATAGGACTACAGTTCCCTTGAGCGCACAATCCCAGCCAGGTCACATAACCAGTAATTGGATGCTGGTGCTTCCAATCCCAGGACAATCAGCCTGTGTTTATTATGACTCTCGGTTGCGCTTCATATACGCGAAGCATTAGTCTAGCCCCGCGATGCTATTGCCAAGCCTTTTCCCATGTTTCTGTTTCTCGTGTCTCTGGACTCTGCTTCTTGTTTTTTGACCCTGTGTTTTGGAATTCCTATGATGTACAGTTTGCTGATCACTTGACCTTGTTTATGTTTGTGGATTATTCTCTTGCCTGACGTTTTTGTACCTCTGCCCATCTTGTGTGTGTGTAAATAAAAACAATGAGTTTTACAAAGCCGTCACCTCACCTGCGTAGGTGTCCCGCCAAACCCCACCCACATGACAGAATGCTTCGCCAGACCAGTGATGAAGCAGGAGAATGGGAGGATGGCTGAATGCACACCATGCCTTCCTTCTTTTTACAGAAGGTAGGATTATGCACCCCGGTACCTTATTATGGAGTGGATTATCCTCTGGGATTTCAGGTCCAATGCTAGCTCTTTTTTAAGTACCTGATGCATCCCAAGCCCGCTGATGGCATCTGGGTACTGTGTATGATTCGCTGGCTAACTGGGCCTGCCCGCGTGTTCGCCGAGAGCCTTATCGGTGTGGAGCACCCATGCCTACAGAACCCCAAGGACTTCGGGGAAGCGCCCGGGGTGTTCTATGAGGCCAGAAATGAGGCTACTGTTCCAGAGCCCCCTCCAGTGGCGAAAAGACAGGCCGTAAAGGAGGCTACCGGTCCAGAACCCCCTCCAGTGGCGAAAAAGAGAGGCAACTGCTCTAGAGCCACTCCAGAGGCCAAAAGGAAGGCTACTGTTCCGGAACCCATGCCAGAATCCAAGTCCATGTCCGTGCCAGAATCAGAGTCCAAGTCTGAGTCCAAGTCCACACCGGAGACAAAGCCCGTGCCAAAGTCCAAGTCCAGGTCCAAGCGAAAGTCCAAGTCAAAGTCCATGTCCACACCAGAGCCAAAGCCCATGCCAGAGCTAAAACCCACACCAGAGCCAAAGTCCATGCAGGGGGCAACACCGTCACCAGAGCCTGTGACAAGAAATATGCCTGAACCCACGTCTGGATTGCCACAAGGGTCATATGCAACTCTAGTCACACTCTCTCTCCCAGAGCTCGCTCCTGTTTCAGCCAAAGCCGCTCTCATGGAGCCCACTCTAGTTCCTGTTCACTCTTCACCAGATTATGTGACAAGAAGTCTGCCTGAACCCAAGTCTGGATTGCCACAAGGGTCAGAAGCAACTCCAGTCACATTGTCTCTCCCAGAGCTCGCTCCAGTTCCAGTTCCTTGTTCCGCTCCTGTTAAAGCCAAGGTCGCTCACAGGGAGCCTGTTCCAGTTCCAAGTTCCGCTCCTGTTCCAGCCAGAGATGCTCACAGGAAGCCAGTTCCAGTTCCTAGCTCTGCTCCTGGTAAAGCCAAGGTCGCTCACAGGGAGCCTGTTACAGTTCTAAGCTCCACTCCTGTTAAAGCCAAGGTCGTTCACAGGGAGTCTGTTCCAATTCCTAGTTATGCTCCTGTTTCAACCAAAGTCGCTCACAAGGAGTCTGTTACTAGTCCTACTCCAGTTCAAGGCACAGTCGCTTACATGGAGTTTATTCCCATCCAAGTCACTGGGCCAGAACCAAAGCACTCTTCTGTCATGGCCACTGAGACCGTTCACTTCATGGCCACAGAGACTGCTCACTTCATTGCCAAAGATACTGTTCCATTACTTTGTCAATGTTCCAGTTCAGGCTAAAGGACCCGCTCTGGTCCGAATAGCTAAAACTGTTCCTCAAAACGTCAAAGAGACTGTAAAAGTCATGGAACCCTCTCCTGTTCCAGTGAGAGCACAAGTCATAGAGCCTGTTCTAGTGAGAGCACAAGTCAGAGAGTACTTCCAGAGTGAGTGTTCCAGTACTTGTCACTGTTCCAGTACAAGTCTTAGCGCCTGTTCCTGTACTCATCATGGAGCTTGTTCCAGTGCAAGTACAAGTCACAGAGCCTGTTCCAATCCAAGTACAAGTCACAGAGCCTGTCCCAGTGCAAGTACAAGTCACAGAGTCTGTTCCCATGCAAATCTCAACGCCTGTTCCAGTACAAGTACAAGTTTCAGAGGCTGTACCCATGCAAATCTCAATGCCTGTTCCATTACAAGTACAAGTTTCAGAGGCTGTTCCCATGCAAATCTCAATGCCTGTTCCAGTACAAGTGCAAGTCTCTACGCCTGTTCCCGTGCAAGTCTCTATGCCTGTTCCCGTACATGTCTCTACGCCTGTTCCAGTGCTTGTCACAGAGTCTGTTCCCGTACAAGTACTCATCACAGAGCCAGTTCCAATGCAAGTACAATTCACAGCGCAAGTTCCTGTCGCAGCTCAAGTCGCAGCGCAAGTTCCTGCCGCAGCTCAAGTCATACTAACAAACACAAAATAGTTTGATAGTGTGTGTGAGAGAGTTTGATAGTGAATGAGAGAGAGTTTGATCATGCGTGTGGGAGAGTTTGATCGTATGTGTGAGAGAGTTTTATAGTGAGTGTGAGGGCTTGATTGTGAATAAGAAAAGATTTGATAGTTCATATGAGGGTTTGATAGTGAGAGTGAGAGGTTTGATAAGCAATTAAAGTATAGCTGAGAATACAGATGGGAGTGTATTTGGATGATGCAAGATCAGTGTTTGTAATTTTGTGAACTTTCCACCAGGCTGTGAGAGTTGCTGCTATTGTTGGTGTTTTAAAACATGAATTATGTTTGTGTGGCTGAGGAATGGTAAATCTGAAATCATAACATCTTTGCAAACTGTTTCTTCTATATCTAAGCAAATGTTTTCTGATGGGTTAGGATGAGTCCATTTAAATATATTATTGAAGCTGATTGGCTAGAGAGTAATGGTAAAAATCTGGAGCTCCGACACCTCCATGAGTTTTTCATTTTTGTAGTGTAGTCAGTTTAATTCTTGTTATCTTGTTTTTCCAACAGAATTTGTAAACGGTTGAATCTTGAGATTTGAACCACGTAAGGGTTGGTTGAATTTGAATTGGAGGTCATGGTGTTGTTTTTGAGTAGCGTAGTAAAGTTATGTCTGACCAGATCTGTGACCCTGAGGGAAACATTGATGTTTACATGTGTGATGTAGCCTGTGCATACATTCAAGCTGTTATGTAGTTGAAGAAATTAAATATTCTGAAATTTTTGAGAATGATTCTATAACTTTTATTGTTTCTTGCAATGATGAAACAAGGTCTTGTAAGAACATCAGAATGTCATAATCTGTATGAAAACTGATATTATGATATATGTTTAGTGTTTGGATTCCTTTAATGTAGGTGTTCTGACATAAATCTTCTGTTAATAGTTTAATAAAAATGGCAAATAAAGAGGGAGAGAGTGGGCATCCTTGCATAGTTCCATTGTTCAGTGTAAAACTTTGTGATGTCTATTGTCTAAGTCTAAGTAAAGTCTAAGTCTATTGGACCGACCATGAAGTCCAGACCATCATATCCATAAATGAACCTTTGACAAAATGATGCCAGAAAGTTGGAAGCACACAGTTGTCTATTATGTCTTTGTATGTTGTAGCATTATAATTTTCCTTTACTGGAAGGGTCTTAGCCCAAACCTGTTCCAGCATAACAATGCCCCTGTGTACAAAGCATAGTCCATAAAGACATGATTTGCCAAGGCCTGCACAAAGCCCTGACTGGATTAGAATGTCAAGTGAAACACAGACCTTATTGCCCAACATCAGTGCCTGACCTTAATAATGATCTTGTCACTGAAGTGGTAGAAATCTCCACAGTTGCATCCCAAAATGTTGTGGAAAGCCTTCCCAGAAGAGTGGAGACTGTTATAGCAGCAAAGGGGTAATAAACATCATATTATTTGCCATGCTTTTGGAATTGGATTCCACATTGTTGTATTGGCTCTGCTCAATGCTTATGCAATGATTGATTTTTCATTTTTTTCACAGCTTCAAAATGGCTTACTCAGCTCTTTAGTCTTCATGTTGATTCATCCTTTTTGACAACAAATGCAGTCTTCACCCAGGGTTCAAAGCAAGAGTAGAAATTAGAGCTATTACTTGTTTAAACAATCATTCAGGCACACCTGGGCAATAAAAAAACACCTGTCAGTCACATGTTCCAATATTTTGATTGCTTGAAAAAGGGGTGGTTCAAAAAAAGGTGCCATGTTCTAAGTTGTTTAACAAATCTAGATGTACACTCACCATCCACTTTATTAGGAACACCTGTACATTTATGCAAATATCTAATGTGGCAGCAGTGCAATGAAAAAAAAAATAGATCAAACGCTTCAGTTAATGTTGACATCAAATATTTGAATGAAGAAAAAGTATTTTCTCTGTGACTTTGATCATGGCATGAATGTTAGTACCAGGAGGGCTATTTTGAGTATTTCAGAAATTGCAAATCCCCTGCTGAATTCTTCGGATCTTTAAAGATTACACATTCTGATGCAAAAAACAAAAATCATTGAGTGAGTTACAGTTCTGTTGGTGGAAATGGCTTTTTGATAAGACAGATCAGAGAAAAATAGCCAGATCTGAACTGACAGGAAAGATATAGGACAAGAAATAATCATTCTTTACAACCATGATGAGCAGAAAAGCATCTCAGCATACACAGCACATTTAAACATGAGGTGTATGGGCCACAACAGCAGAAGACCGCATTATCCCTCTCTAGTCGGTCAAAAACAGGAATCTGTGCCTATCATGGGCACAGGCACAGGCTCACCCAAACTAGACCGTTGAAGATAAAAAAAAATCACCTTGTCTCAAAGATTGTAGTTTTATTTAATGCGTATATAATTCTAATATGATTCTATTTAATGTGTGTATAATTCAAACACGATTCATAGTCAAATAAATTTGTCAGCTTCCAAACTTGATTGAATATCATTATTTTATCAAAGGAATATAACTGAGTGGAAGATTCCATTTTGTCTATGATCATGCATCCATTGCTACTGATGTGCCCTGCCCTTAAGCCCTGTCTTTCTTTATTCATATCCAGACCAAACTGGATACAAACACCTGTGCCTCACACATGTATTCCACACCCACCTCCAACACACACACACACACACACA
>JAQQZX010117615.1:0-10379 GCA_030068355.1 Notoglanidium maculatum | reverse complement strand
TTGACATTTGCCATCTCCACATCATTGCATTCAGTTTTTATTCACAATTTGTTTAGTGTCCCAACTTTTTTGGAATCTGGTTTGTAGTTTGAGATAAGTTTTGCTTTGTGACAGTATGATGGTCCCAAAGTGTATCAAGAAAACATTCCCCACACCATCACACCACCACCAGCAGCCTGGACTGTTGACACAAAGCAGGCTGTAGCCTTTCTGTAAGCTTGAACCAGTCTGGCCATTCTTCATTAACCTCTCTCATCAACAACGTTTTTCCATCCGCAGAACTACCTCTCACTCGATGTTTTTTCTTTATTGCGCCAGTCTGATACAACTCTAAAGGCTCTTGTCTTTCAGCAGAGATCAGCAATTATAGATATACTCAAATCAGCCTGTCTGTCATCAACAATCATGCCACAGTCAAAATCACAGAGATCCCATGTTTCCCTATTCTGATGGTTGATGTGAACGTTATGCAAAGCTGCCTCGTATGAACTACATGATTGACTGATTAAATAATTGCATGAATAAATAGGTGTACAGGTGTTCCTAATAAAGTGCTCAATGAGTGTGTATTACTTGAGTTGATCCTTTATAGCCATTACAGAAGGAAAAATATGGTGTAATATTTTCAGACATGTCCATGATCAGTCTGTAAAAATTACTGACATTACAGTTTCAGACATAACTAAAATCCCAGAGATTCAAATCACATAAGATAATAACCACAGAGGTAATAATTACATTACCCTATCTTCCCAAACTAATCTAATCTGAATAGGCCTTGAGTTGCTTGCAGACGTTCCACAACATTAAATCTTTGTTAAATGGTTACAAAGCAAGGCATTCATTAATAAATAAATAAATAAAAAGTAATCACTGGCAAATCATTGTGGTATAAGAGATATCACACACTTTAGGATGTGCTGTGGTAGCAAAATAGTACCAAAATAGTAACAACACCCCATCATTGATCATTTTCCTATAACAGCATACCCTGTAATTGTTTCCCTTACTTAACTCTCACCTACACATATTTTTGCAAAGATGTTTCTGCGATTGGATGAGCCTCCTCCTACCAGCAGTCTTCCATCAAACACCAGCAGAGACACCTAGATATTAATGAGACTAAATGTAACACACAGCACTGCATTAAGCACTTACTAGGCCTTCACCTGTCAATCAACTCACAACACACACAGAAGCAATTTTGCATTCTAGCACTCCCATAGTGCAATAAATGTGTATGATATCACTCATATTGCAAAGTGTGGGAAAAGTCTGCTGATGACATACTCATGTCATACGTGTAGCTTGTCACTAGCTTGCTTGTAGATAGCTTGGATTTGGGTCCACTTAAGGGAGTCAGGGTCAATCTTTTCCACAGTAAAGACCTCCAAGGAGAGTTTATCTTGGCATCCAGCCACGTACCGCCTGCCCTGGTAGACGACTAGCCTGGTCTCTCTCTGGAGGTATGCATGGGACACACGTCCAACATGTTCCTTCTTCAGGGAGAGTCCAGCACAGAAATGACCAGATGTGATTGTAAGACTACATTGACATAACACCTGGTTTTCAATTATAGTAAATATCAGACTGGGTTTATTACTAATGAAAATATTGAGTAGCATCATTAAGAACGTAAATATATTAAGTCCTTCTAACATTATGGCAGTTTTCTGATTTTGGCAATTACTATAGGTTGGTTTTCTTTCTGGTCATCATGCCTAAAGTCTGCCAAGTCCAAAAATTGTAGGAAAGCTATGCAATCTTTAGAGAGCAGTCATGGGAGTTTTCCTCAGGCTGCCTTCTCACAGAAATACATGGGTATTTTTTAGCTATTCTTGGAAGTTACAGTTATGAGATTGCCAAAGTATGTATTGTGAAATGATGAAATATGTGAGCGGACGTATGGCCTCAAGAGTGAACTTAACAACGTGAAGTCTATTTTGACTGGTTGAACGTCCCTTATGTCATGTCTGATTCAAGGTCGGTGGAAAAATTCAGATCAGTATTGTAGTGTTTACATCAGTGTATTCATCAAAAGCTAGCAAGTGTTTTACATGCAATCTTGAATGCACAGTTAAACCAGGATGTGAGGTTAGCCAGTGGTTGAACAGAGGGTAAGGAGCTAGATTTCAGATGACACTGAGAAGAGTCATTGTTGTGTTCTTGAACAGGATGCTTAATATATGTACTTCCCAGGAATGAAACTGGAACACATTACTCAGAATGAACAGATAACATATTAGTACAGATAGGAATAGAGTTGTTTGTTTTTATCTTCTCTATTTCCTTCTCTCAAAGAAAGCTTGCCAGAAAGGTTCACAGAGCATGCAGTCGAGACGAGGTATGTGCATTGAGACTGGGATCCCACAGAAGGAAGCAAGCTGTGTGAGCAGGACGTTTTTAATTCCATGCAGGGGTGATCAAGTTGTCAGTTATGAAGAGTAATGAAGTGTAGACCACGTTCATTAACGGATGTGCATTGTAACTGCCTGGTCAGGGTTGGGAAACAGAAGTAAACTAAAACATTACAAATGAAAATAGATATGAATATTTGGAGCACTAAACAGATAAAGATAAATAGATTGGCAGTGTGTTACACCCCTAATCCTTACAATTCAATAGTATATCATTTTGTTTAAAAATGTTAACAAAATAGGGGCTCCCTAGTGGCACAACAGAAAAGCATTACTATAAAAAAAGAAAAAGAAAAGCCGCAACTCAAACACTTGTTGGTACTGACATTATTTATATTCATTCATTCATTCATTCATTCATTCATTCAAATAATCTTTAATGATAAATGAGATAAGTTTCTCAATTGAACTTATCATATAATCAGCCTAAAAACATAATAATACACAACACTTATTTCAATTGCATTATACAGCACATAATAAAAGTCTTTTTATCACCTTTATGTCAGTAACAACAATACAGAGCCAGATGTTACACGATTACGCTTTGTACCTCTCCACAGTGCTGGTGCAGGTGGTGTCATTGTACCCCCCCAGGGCAAACATGTGGCCCTCCATCTCCACCACATAAACAGCACTACAGAGAGAGCTCAGGGATGCCACTTAACTGCTCCACTTGTTTGTCACCGGGTTATACCTAGAATGTTTCAAGATTGGTGCTGTTGTATTTTATCCCACTGTTACATCTCTCCTGAAAATATCCTCGTGCAAGAGCTTTTTTTTTGGAAGATGTTATATGGTACCAGGGAATAAAACAGGAGGTCAGTCTGGATGCGGTGTCGGCCTGTCTTATCTACTGTTCACATACCCAAGAGTGAGCCATTCATTTTCCTTGTGTGGCCATGAGAGCCTGTTACATTTGTATGCTTCCCTGGGCTTATGGCCAGAAGCAAAGCAGTAAAACAAATGTCTTCCTGACACTCTGCTTCCCATCAATATTCACAACCACACTACACAGACTGATGGCTGATATGTCTAACCTTTTCTATTCTGTATATTTAGTGTTCTTAGAGAAAAATGGATCCTGCAAGTACTCATGACTGGTGTTATTATTTATTTATTCCTCTTAAAGCATATTATTGTGTAACTACTGAAAAATGAATCGGTGGACTTATAATTAATAAGTTAAAAAGGCACTGCCTTTAAAATACAGAAACGTCAAATTTTATAAACACTGACCCATTAGAGTCATGTGAACAGTCACAGCATAGAGATTGTTAAAGGAATACGCTAGCATTTTTCTATATTGATATATTTCTATAATCTATATTGTAGGTTTGATTACCACAAGACTTTGACATGCCTCCTTGTACTGAATAAAAAACCTGAAAACTTGTTGACTCAAATCTTACTCATAAAGGTCCAAGAGCAGATCTAGCATTTTGTCAACAAACCTTTAAATTATCCCCCAAAGTCTGGATCCATAGGCATTTTTCCTTATATGAAATCTTTGATATTTGATATTTTTGTTTCCATTACAGATCCAAGATTGCTTTGAAAATAACAATGAATCGAAATCAGCATAAACACAAGTGTCAAAAAGGCCCTCAATTTGAGCATTTGTTGTAATATCTGTATTTACATAAATAATACATAATAATGGATCTAGACTTATGGGACAGGGTGCAGCACAGTGGTGTGGTAGTTAGCACTGTCGCCTCACAGCAATTTGATCCGCGGGTCACCCAGGGTGCCTTTCTGTGTGGAGTTTGCATGTTCTCTCCGTGCATGCGTGGGTTTCCTCTGGGTGCTGCGGTTTCCTCCCACAGTCCAAAGACATGCAGATCAACAGGTCAACTGGCTAATCTAAATTGCCCATAGGTGTGAATGCAAGCGTGTGTGGCTGTTTGTCTGTGTTGGCCCTGTGGTGGACTGGCGACCTGCCCAGGGTGTACCCCGCCTTTCACCCGAAGTCTACTGAGATTGGCTCCAGCTTCCTCGCGACCCAGACGGATAAAGCGGTATAGATAATGAATGGATGGATGGATGGACTTATGGGACACCCTATATAATACAAGTTCAAAACAAAAACCTGTATAGTCTAAAAATAAAGGTTTTAGAATGAGATAATGTATCACGTATCATGTGATCAAACACCAGGAAAAATTCCTAATACATGTTTATGGCATATATTCTGTGCATGATTCTCATTCTTTACCTGTACTAATTTTCTGTTTTCTGTTGTTGTTGTTGTGGTTGTTGTTTTTTTTTTTTTAAATATCTTTTTTGTTTTTGACTTTACCCTCATATTGTATTGCCCTGCTCAGTGTGTTTGAACTCCTCCCATTTTTTGGACTACATTACTGTCAGCCTTTCTTGTTTTAATTTGTCACTGAAATGTGACAGTTGGTAACATTCATGCATTCACATTATTAACCAATTTTTGGCTCATGGTTGTGGTGGATCCAGACAGTTGAAGATCAGGTGATGTTTTTCCTATCTCCAACTGTCTGTATCCATTACATCCATGACCAGGAAAATTTTAGGTGCCTCAGATTCCTGTTCTTGGCTGACAGAAGTGGATCCCAGTGTGGTCTTCTGATATGTAGCCTATCTGCCTCAAGAGTCGACAATTTGGGCATTGTGAGGTGCTTTTCTGTACACCAACAGAAATGTCCAGTCTGTTCATTCACTTGAAGATGAAAATTATATGAAAATGCTGTGAACATTAACTGAAACCCTTTACCAGTACCTACATGATTTTATGCACTACGCTGCTGCCACATGATTGGCTGAGTGGATAACTGCCAAAATGAGCAGAGGTATAGGTGTTCTTAATAAAATAGCTGGTGAGTGAAACATCTGTTGTTGCACTAACAACTGCCTTTGGACTTTATAATTTATAATGACTTTTTTGTAATTTATATTAAACAGATAGTCAGTCTACTTTTCTCACTGTAAAGAAAATATGTTCTTGTAAATGGTAATGTAGATGGTACAGATGCTGTATATGCAGGTTGAAAGATTTGAGTGTTTTAATATTTACTGAAATAAAGTAAATCAGTAGTGTGGGCTTTCTGGTGACACATTTTTGTATTACATCAGTTCTGCAGTGCTGGAAAAAAAAAATTATGCTCATGCATAAGGAAGGGAGCAGATCAGGATGCCATTAGATGATTGGATTATTCTCTCATCAGTTGCAGACACAGAGCCAGAAGACTCGAGAGTAGGAGGCTGATTTTTTATTTTTTGTGTGTGTGTGTGTGTGTGTGCGTGCGTGCGTGCGTGCGTGCGTGTGTGTGTGTGTGTGTGTGTTTTTGAGTTTGAGGAATCATATCCCATGGCTCTCATTTACCATCAATACTCAACCCAGGGGTTCAGGTTGCTAATTGAAAGCCCATCAGCAGATCCGTAGAAGAGCAGGATGCACTCACATCACTTGCACTGACACACCATTGCCTGTCAGCACAGCTTGAACATTCACTGTTCAATTATCCATTTTAACAACAATTCCATGTTTGCTCACATGCTGTCCGGTAAGAGCTCATCATCTCATAACTTACACTGGGGAGCTATAATAAACACATTATCTCAGAACCACACCCAGGCCTGACAGTTTAGTGCGGCTAATTGTCCAAGCTTATCATTATACCCTTTGTAATCTTTATGTGGCAGAGGCATTTTAAATAAAGACAAAACTCAAATGGCTCTAAGCTAAGCTTATCTATAAAGAGGTAATGATGTGATGGATATATTCATTAGCCTTGATGATTAAATATTTGTGAAAAGCCTTTAAATTTCTTTTGCATTAGTTGTTGAACTTTAGTTAGAGCAACAGATTACTAACCTAATAGAAAAAGGACAGCAAGCTACTTACAAGCAAATCTCAAAAGAACTAAATTGTAGAAGCAATTGGGTTCATAAAAAAAATCTAAATAAATACCAGGAAAAGCTTTAAAGGCACATTCTAAAATAGGGCATTAATCATTTTTAAATTGTTTTCACATGCAGAAACACTAGAAATCAAATATTCATGAGTCCAAATATGGAAAATGCCCACTATTCTCTGGCTAAGATCTGTGTGCTCCAGAACTTTATTCTGTTTTGAAAAAAGACAAGATAAAGATGAGAACATGTGTAAAAATAAATTTGGGGTGATTAAAATGTGACCCAATCCAGCAAAATGACGCACAGTGGAAAAGTGCTGGTGTTAGTGTTAGGTGCAAGCATTGTGCTACTAGCAGCATTAATGATTATGTCAACAGAAGGTCTTCACATGGATTATAAGACAAATGTATGTGATATAAACTGAACCAAGGGTCACTGTGACTCATTTTGGATTGGATCACATATGTTTTCTTTGCATCACCTGGAAAATCCTTGCTGGTTATTTTTTCAGGCAGAAGGTCGTCCACCTTTACAATCATCCTCTTGCTATCACACATCTAAATACCCATATTAGCAGTACATCAGGTACTAACAGTAATCTACACTATTCTTGCTACTAGCTATCTGATACTTCAGAATACCCCTCGGAATTGTACATGAATTTTTGCATCAAAATGAATCTGATAGGATTAAAAATTGATTGGTGTGAACAAGATGGAGACTATAAACAATTCAGTAAACTGCAATTCACCAGCTCAAAAAATATACACTCATCATTAGCTAATTTAATAGGAACACCTGTACATTTGTTTATTCATGCTCCATCTGATCCACCAATCACATAGTATCAGCACAATGTATAAAATCATGCAGATACTGGTGAAGATCCTCAGTGGTGCAAAAAACCCAAAAAACATCTAGTGTGCATTAGTTCTGTGAGAGGAAATGCCTTGCTGATGAGAGAGGTTAGAGAAGAATGGCCAGACTGGTTTGAGCTGACAGGAAGGCTACAGTAAATCAAAGAACAGGAATCTGAGGCTTCAGTGGTAACTGCATGTATCTGCATGATGTTATACATTGTGCTCCTAACAGATGATTGGCTAGATATTTGGATGAATGCACAGGTGTATTTGTGTTCCTATAAAGTGAGCATATATTTCCCATGATATTGTGCAATTAATCAATAACTTATTTATTAATTAGGTCTTATAACTTATAAGGTTTCAAATATTGACATTGATGTCAATTTAGCATCTGCTTGCACCTCTATGCTTTATTTGATACTGGCTATAAACCACTGCACTGGTGGAATAAAAGCTGAGTGGTCTTGCGTATTTCTCATGGTGGTGTCTGTAATTTGGCAAGCACAAGTTGCAATGAATTCATCTCTGAGATTTATTTCGGAAGGGGGCTGTGTTTATGCCAGCATGCCTTGGGTACTTCAATCTCAGCTTGAGCTTTGTATGAATGCCCACTGAGGGATATGTGGTGTGTAACAATGAGAAGGTCAGCTCAGAGCACTGCTCTGTAGGACATCACTCATCATGGATGACAAGGAACAAAAAAAAGCATCATCATGACTGGGGCCATAACTTTGCTAAATAAAGCATACAAAAATCATTGTCATTCTTATGATATTGCTCTTCCACAGTGCTGACACAGGTGACATTATCTCGCCTGCCAGCAGTGTAGATCATTCCTCCCATGCAGACACCTACGTCTTTTCGGTGCCCAATCATGGGAGCCGTTGACTTTCACTCATTATACAGCAGGTTAAAGCACTCAACAGGACATGATGGGTCCTTCAGGGCCTAGCCCCCAACTGCCTTAAAGCCAGGAAAAGCAAAATAGTCACGAAAATACACAGCATACAGTGTAGAGAACACTGGAAATAGACATTATCAGGTGATAGGATAGAGTATCCATCATGAGGTCCATGCTATTATTAAGTTATGAATTCATAACTTATAAGATCTTCAGGATTCAGCAAACTAATAAAAAAAAAAGATTCAAAGAAAAGCAAGAGCTTTAGTAAAAATGTGTAATAATCCAGCTTACTTAGACTGAGCAATAGACATATGGTTTATGATTTGTTTATAATAACAATATAAATCTTCATGCTCTCATCCACAGGTGCCTCTGAAAAATCTGTTATATCATGGTAGAAAGTTTTAGGGTAATTTACTGCCAAATAGAAACATGACGCCAGAGCTTCCAGAGCTGGATTAATATGATACAAGCTCCAAAAATACCAGAGTTCATTTTACTCCAGCTGGTGAGTATTTATCATCTTGGGTCTGTCTTGAGACAGTGCTTTTATTCAAGGATGAAGTGTTTCAGGATGATCTAAGACCAGACTTTAGTGTCCTTTTTCCTACCTAACCTTGTTCATTATGAGGGAAAATGGAGCTGATATGAAATGCGCCATGTAAACTAGGAACATTGGATCGTACAGTATACGAGATGCAGTTGCAGGTATGCGCACACCAAATACACAACTTCAAATTAATTTAGAATAAAGGTACATACTATATTAGAGCACTCAGTTTGCATTTATAGACAGTATTTATTCATTCGTTGAAATGATTGGTGCAAAGAACTGCCTCTAAAATGGCTAAATAATTTATGTGCATTGTTTTTGATCAATATAGTTAAACCCATTAGTCCCCACATGTAAACTTCTAATCCTTTGCCTCCCATTACAATAAAATGTGGTATCTAAAAGCTTTAAACATCAGGGGACTCAACCACAAATCCCATCAACAATCCAATAGTTACGCAAGTCTCTTAATATTATTTTATGTCCTTGACCTGCTTTCATGTTGTGTTGTGACCTACAGACATCACATCACATGCTTTCTTTTGGATAGAGCTCACTGAAGTCACTTCCTTAACTTGTGAGTTAAGGATCTTGGACCTTCCTGTGTTTTGTATATATGTATATATTCCCTCACACAAACTCTTCACCATCCTGCCATCTGGCAAGAGGTACCGAAGCATTTGGGCCCTCACTGCCAGACTGTGTAACAGTTTCTTCCCCCAAGCCATCAGACTCCTGAACACTCAGGGACTGGACTGACACAAAATGAAAGAAGGAACATAAATACCAACAATGGTTTCACAAATGAACTACTTGAATTTATAAATCTAGAAAAACACAATTATTTCTATGTTCTGAATGAAACTCAGATGCCTTTGTAATTTTATATAACTGTAAACACTTCTATTGTTAAGTCATTATAATAGACAGTAATTCTAATAAGTGTTTATATAAGTAGGCAACAGCTTAGTGGTGCTTTAGTTTTCATAATAATAGATTGTAATCTTGGTATGCCCTGCTTCTCCATAATAACTACTACTTCTCTAAATGTTCAGGCATTTATGAGTTTTAATATCTTGAGGGCCCAATCAGAGTTGTCCCTATCATTTTCATTATCACTATCACTTCAATAATTAGTAAGTAACCTACACATTTACACGAACTGTAGTTATTAAAATAAAAACAGGGGGCACCTAAAATATAAGCAAACATAAAGATATGAAAACGCTGCATAATGCACTAATAAGCGGTTCCCAGAATTAAGGAGTTGTATATTAGACAATAATTCATAGCTAATAAATATAAATAAAAGTAGGAAATAGCTTGTTAGTGCTTTGTGTAGTGTTTTTATATTCTCATATTGTAGGTGTTTTTGTAAATGTGCAGGTGAATTAGTGATTAAGAAAATGATTGCTACACTTTAATTGTTATAAAAACCTCATAAAAACCTGATTTACAGTGCAAACTCCAAAGAACTGGGTAGTTATAGAATGTCATGCAAAAAGATAGTAAACGCCAAAAGGCAGCTGAACTCTATTACAACTGAAGGATTCAAATTGATGGAATCAAAGGAGGCCAATTCCATCCATCCATCCAACATCTATACCGCTTTATCTGTCTGGGTCGCGGGGAAGCTGGAGCCAATCCCAGCATCTTCGGGCGAGAGGCGGGATACATCCTGGGCAGGTCGCCAGTCCACCACAGGGCCAACACAGACAAACAACCACACACGCTCGCATTCACACCTATGGGCA
>JAQQZX010117466.1:0-10383 GCA_030068355.1 Notoglanidium maculatum | reverse complement strand
TAAAGTGAATGTGTGCAAACATGTGCAGACATGGCAAAGACAACATAAGGCGCAAGGTGTGCAAATATGCAACCAGTAGACATAAGACAAGACAAAAACAAGACAGAGCAGCGCTAAGCCGAATATAATATGCAATATCACCGCATGGAAACGTGGTTTTGATACTATTGCAGGTTACATGAACGCGGTTGTGTATAGATAAGGTGTTAGTGTATGAAGTCTCTGATAATGAGATTTAGTTTAAGCAGTCACTGCATAATGAGATTTACATGTACAAAGTACGAATCAAATGCAGTCTTGTAGTAATTTGAAGCTGCAAACAGTTAAAATCAGTAAGCTATTTTTCTAAACAAAGGGGATCACATGCACTGCCTGAAATTCTTTTTGCCTCTCTTTTGATACTTCTCATTGTTAGACTAAAAAATCTTTTCCCTTAACTCTTCAATATGAATTGTAGTTACCTTTCTCCTGTTAGACTTTAGAGACCTTTCTTTCTTTCTTTCTTTCTTTTGTTCCTTCACAGAATGTTTTAGGTCTACTCGACATGATTTTTACTAATTTACATTCATCTATCTAAAGAACATTCCATACTGATCTTCCAAATTGATAAACAAAGTGTCTTATCTGTCTCCTTGAGAAATGTACAATAACATATGTACTATTGTATAAATACCTCTAGATTTTCTTCAGTAAAATCAGACTGAGTTTAACACGACCTTGTATCCAGTTTGCTCATTCTCCAAGTGCTTGCCACCCAGAGGAAGTCTGATAGAGATTGAACCTGACTCGAAATCTTACAATTTGGGGGCTCGTCCGACTTTCAGACCATTGGATGGGTGACAGGAATTTTCTTAGAAGTCTCTCACTCGTAGGCTGTATCTCTGTTTATTGTGTATTTAAGTGCCTTAGATGTGAATATTGGCGAATTTGCAGTAGTATTTTTTTGCATGTCTGTGTTTACTAATATGGTCACTGAGTCAGTGATCTTTGTTTATGTCGAAGAAAAATTATGTTATTCCCATTGACCTTACTGTGCTTTGGAACATATGTCATTGGAATTATTTATTTTATAGTTGTTGTCGCTGGCCACCCAGCATGTGTGAGTTGCTGAAATCCCTGCCATATTTGATCACTCTTGCTCTTTGTTTCACATACCAGGAGGTGCGGCTGCGTATGTCACTAGCTAATTTTTATAAGCTCGTGCAATGTGCGAGCGTGCACACAGACATGTGAGCTCTAGAGCAGAACGCGTGTCCACACACAGACGTTCATATGTTCTCTCTCGCGTGCACACACTTTTGTTTCTCACTCACTCTCCAACACACAACTCTCCTTTATCTGTCCCTATTTTAGAATTAGGTTGTTAGTTAAGTAGTTAATTTATATTTTCTTGTCCATATTTCTAAAAATTCTATTTTATTCAACAATTTATTGCCTTGTGGTTATTATTTTGATACCGCAAAAAAGGCAAACTATCAATCTGGTGCATTATGCCTTCAAAAGTCATTGATTATTATTGTTCTCAACTAAAATTAAGGTTTTAATCATTTGGACTTATTTAAATGTTTGTATTTTCCAACCCTTCCAGAGGGTTGTCCTCCAATATATCATTGCAAATCTAACTATGTAATTTAAATATTATTAATAATACATACTGAAAGCATGTGTGCAAATTATAAACATAAAGCAATACGTTTTTCAAGTTTTTAAACATTTCCTCTCCCACCTCACCCACACCCGTGCCACACAATGGTTTGGTCCGCTGCCTATTCTCCCTGATCTCAACCTGTAATTGGGGCTCAGTGTCAGCTGTGTCAAGGCTAGAATAATCTGCATATCTTCACTCAAAACAGTTGATATGTAAAACAAGTTTATGAACTACACTGTACAGTGTGTTTGTGCTCTTGTATATAAGACAGTGATCTAACTCCAGACAAATGCCTACTCTGTTACTTCTCAGGTAAAGAGTGTGTAAATAGCAGAGAAATGGAAAAGGGATATAGTCCCAGTACTATCAAAGGCAATTTGACAAAATCTTCATAATATAGGAATGAAGTTTGTAGGCCCAAGAAAATGTTAATATAATGGTGTGGTGCTATTTGATCACACTAACCCTTATTACCAGTCAGCTATCTAGTAGCTGACATAATGCTAATAAGGATTTCCTATATTTTTGTTTAATACATGTACAGTACTTTTTGCAGCATCTTTTGTGTCCCCCTTAGACATCTTGGCTATATTTCCCTCTTGGGAAATATTTCTGTTTATTGCCCCAAAGGGTGAAATGAAATTTCCACCCAGATTACACACTTACAGTATGTGGGCCTCCCCCAACTGTTGCCACAAAGTTGGAAGCATACAATCGTCTAAAATGTCTTTGATTTAAAAAAAAGTTGTGACACTGTGTAAAACATAAATAAAAATATAATGCAATGATATTCAAAATGATTTTTGACTTATAATCAATTGAATACAATACAAAGTCAATATATTTACTGCTCAAACTGCTGAAACTGCTGCTAAACTTTATTGTTTTTTGTTTATATACATTCTGAATTTGATGTCTGCAAGACCTTCCAAAAAAGTTGGGACAGGGGCAACAAAAGACTGGGAATGTTGGGATATGCTCAAAAAACACCTGTTTGGAATATTCTACAGGTCTTCTTCTTCTTCTTCTTCTCCTTTCAACTGCTCCTGATCGGGTCACCACAGCGGATCAACCATTGTCCGCTTGTCAATTTGGCACAGATTTTCCGCCGGATGCCCTTCCTGATGCGACCCTCCCAATTTATCCGGGCTTGGGATGGGCACTACAACAACGCTAACTTGCACACCCTAGGGGCTGAGACCATTCAGAATCACATTCACACCTATGGGCAATTTAGAGTAGCCAATTGACCTAACTCACATGTCTTTGGACTGTGGGAGGAAACTGGAGTACCTGAAGGAATCCCACACAGGCATGGAGAGAACATGCAAACTCTGCACAGAAAGGCACCCTGATCAACCCGGGGATCAACCCTAGGACCTTCTTGCTTTCAGGCGACAATCATTCAGGGGACATCGTCATTCACAAGCAAGGATGGGGTGAGGTTCACAAACATACAATTTCTTAATATTTCAGTTTCTACAATTACATAAAAACATATTACAATTACATAAAAACATACAATTACAAGAAATTTAGGCATTTCACCATTTACAGTCCATAATATCATCAAAATAATCAGAAAATACAGAGAAATCTTTGCAAATAAGCTGCAAGGTAAGAAACCAACACTAAATGCCGGTGACTTTTGAGCCCTCAGGCAGCACTGCATTAAAACCAATGAGAATATAAAGGACATATAGTGTATATTCATTTTTGCCCTGTAAGGATCATGTATGATTTTCAAAACACTGCTTCATCCATTTGTATTTTTGATTTTCAGTGAACCTGGCAGTAGTCACAGATTCTGGCTCCTTGTTTAATGACATAAATACTGTACCATTCCAGCATTCATACCATTACTGGAGTTAGAAAAGCACCTAATCTTCTTCTTTGGGCTTATTCCCTGTTCAAGGTTGCCACAGCAGATGTTGTCCGCTTCATCGATTTGGCTGGGTTTTTTTACCGGATGCCCTTCTTGATGCAACCCTCCCAATTGGTTCACAGGCTTGGATGAACCAATAACTGTGCACAAGGAGAACATGCAAACTCCACACAAAAAGGCACCTTGGGGATTGAACCCAGGTTCAAACTGTGATGCGATTGATGTGATTGCTGTGATGCGAAAGTGCTAATCACTACACCACCATAGAAGGGAACCTAATATCCTCTGTAAAATCGGTGAAGAGGCTTTTCTACTGAAGCTGTTCCATACTCTACCAGGAGTTTAAAAACGGAGCCATAAATAGATTATTAAAAACAACACAGCAATTGCTGCAGGGCATAATATCAGTGTACACTCACCATTCACTTTAATAGGAACACCTGTACACCTGCTCATTTATACAGTTATCCAATCGGCCAATCACGTGGCAGTAGTACAATACATAAAATCATGCAGATACAGGTCAAATGTTTCAGTTAATGTTCAGATCAAATATCAGAATGAAGAAAAAGTGTGATCTCTCTGACTTTAATTGTGTCATAGTTGTTGGTGCCAGATGGCCTGGTTTGAGTGTATCAGAAACTGTGAGTGTAATGTTTAGTCTCAGTCTCATGTGATGTCTCAGAAAACCACACAGTATTCCCATTTCATCCTCACTGTACTATTTTGTATAAAATGTACTATTTATTTCACCAGTTTACACCTGGTATATTTCTTTTAAAAAACAAAGCAATTTTGTACATTTTAAAAATAAAAATCTGTTTTTACTAAAAACAGTTTAATAGCAGTATTGCAGTAAATTGGAGAATGCTGTTCCCAAACACAGAGACATGGTGTTTACTCTCACATATTTACACTTACGCATGTAGTTCCAAAGCTACTCAATATGGTGTGGTCCTATTATTTATTATTTACATACTACACTTTTGACTGGAAAAGTTTGCTGCAACCATAAATAATCATTAACGTGTATGTTGACTTAAATCATTAAAGATTCTTTGCAAAAAAGAAAATGACCAGAGCTATTTATAGGTATTATACCAAGACCAGCAACTGATATATGTAGGAGTTAGATAGATGTAGGAGTCAAATATAGGAGTTTATATTTTCTAGGATAGAAAATATTTCCCTGGGTGCAAAAAATGTTAAAATTGTAATAATTAACAGCTTTGGATTTTGTAAAACACATCAGAACTTATATATAAATTTCATAGAAAAAATATGCAATCCTTCCAATTGACATCTATTACTAGGATAATACATTAAGAGTAAAGTACAGAGAGAAACCCTTTTACATGCATGTTTACATAAAAAAACAAAAAACTGTAGAAGACCACATCAAGTTGTACATCAGCTCCTCACTATAGACCCGGATTCCTGTGCTTGACTGACAGGGATGCTGATTTGGAACCTGATGTGGTTGTCTACAGTTTTAGCCTATCTGCCTCAAGATTTGATATGTGTGCTCATGATTCTTTTCTGCTCAAACAGTTGTAAACACTGTTAATATGTGTTACCATGGTCTTCCTGTCAGCTCAAACCAGTATGGCTATTCTTCTTTGGATTCTCTGTTTAAAAAGCGATTTCCACTCACAGAACTACCACTCACTGGATTTTTTTTTACTATTTTGCACCATTGTGTATAAACTGTTATGCATTAAAATCCTAGATCAGTGGTTTGTGAAATTCTGAACCATATGGCACCAACAATGAAGCAATGAAATCACTTTTTCCCAATTCTGACAGTTGATGATGATTAACATACACAGTATACAGTGCATCCAGAAAGTATTCACAGCGCCAATTTTTTCCAATGTGGAAAAAGTGATGCGCTGTTAATACTTTCGGGATGCACTGTATTTTAAATCAGAATCAGAAGGTAATTGAAAGGGAAGAAAAGAAGTATAGTATGTAGATATAAGAGGATTTTTGCATAAATATGCTACATTTTGAGTGTTGATATGCATCGGAAGGTGTACATAAGTGAGATTGCTTGTGTGTGTGTGTGTGTGTGTGTGTGCCAGAGGCTGAGAGCCCTGAGAGTTGTGTCAGAAACAGTCCCCTGCATCCATTTACAGACACAGTGTGGGGGGTGGAGAGCATCAACCTGGAGCTGAGCCTGTGCAGCTTACTGACTGACAGGGAAAGAGACAGATATGGTATATAGCAGCAAGGGATAATAGCATATCTGGCTGTAATCCACACAGAAGAAATGAGATGGATAGAAACATAAAGGCAAATAAGGAACAAGAGAGAGAGAGAGAGATCTGTAAAATTGCCACAAGGAGAATGGTCCACTCAAATATAGGTGAATT
Source organism: Notoglanidium maculatum (assembly GCA_030068355.1). Taxonomy (NCBI): domain Eukaryota; kingdom Metazoa; phylum Chordata; class Actinopteri; order Siluriformes; family Auchenoglanididae; genus Notoglanidium; species Notoglanidium maculatum. The sequence goes on along the minus strand of JAQQZX010117466.1, from coordinate 4,475 downwards.
ACACTCTTATACAAGAAAAGCCTTTTCTTCTACGTTCTTTGTATAGCGTTCTAAAGAGTTTTACTTGAAACTCCCTTTTAGAAGGAAACATTCTGATGTAGGGATTTACTTTGACTCGTTAAGGGTTTTCTTTGATAAATAAACTGAAGAACAATTTAGCTTTAATTTGAACCTTTACTAATATACATTAACCCCTAAATCTCAGTTTATTTTACAGTACCTCTTATGAATTCTGTGATTTCAGTGAAATCAATATGGAAGGTAATGTGAATATAAAAAGTCTACACACCCCTGTTAAAATTGTGAAGTTTTGTGAAGTAAATTTTTTTATATGAAACTAAGGCTATGTCCACACGAATATGTTTTAGTTTTAAAATGGCGTTTTAAAATAAAAACAATCTCCGTCCAGACGAGCATTTTAACTCCTTATCAGAAACGATCTACGTCCATAGTAACATACCTGAAAACACATATTACATGACCATTCACATACAATTGGCATGTGCATGCTAGTATTAACAAGAAGCAGATTGTCTACTCTGAAGTTAATTGCATAATCCTTAAATAATAGCTTGTCTCCTACGCATGTAGACAGTTGCCGCATCATAAAATGCAGAAATTAACTGCACAACAGCTGCTCTAGCAAAGACAACAAGGTTAGCAATGCTTGTAATTCGTTATCCATGCCGCATTCACCACTTATAGTTGAGGCTGATGCCGTTTGTTTACTTCTGGAAAAGTGATAGGAGCAAGATGAATCAGGGAAGGATAGGTTGTGGCTGATAAGACCCAAACAGGGAGCAAATGTGGGTGTTTGCATCATTGTTTCTTTGTCCATACTAAAATGTTTTTGAGCTAAAACAGGGCCTGCAGAATTTTTAAAACATTTCATTTTAATGCCTCCAAAACTCCAGAGTGGTATGGACGCCAGGTGTAAACGTAGCAAAAGTGAAGCGTTGAATATTGTGAAAGTGAAACTGCAACATATTAGAGTGGACATAGTATAAGATAAATCATGGCAGAACTTTTCACGCCTTTTTTAATGGGAAATTGCAATGTACCAGTACAAATAAAGTGAAGAATGATCAGAAACTTTTAGGGATAAAAGGAAAATAAAAAACTTGCCTAAGTGTGCACACCCCTAAACTAACACTTTGAGGAACCACTTTTTGATTTTATTACATCACTCAATCTTTTTGAATAAGAGTCTATCAGCGTGGCACATATGGACTTAGCAATATTTTCCCACCCTCTATTTCAAAAACATTCTAGGGCCAGAAAATTGTGAAGGTATCTTCTTTGTATAGCACAATCCTGGTCACCCTAAAGATTTTTAGTTGGATTGATGTTTGGGCTCTAGCTGGGCCATTCAGAAACATTGATCTTCTTTTGGTTAAACCATTCCTTTTTTGATTTGGATTTATGCTTTGGGTAACACTTTTCCTGAAATGTGAAATTCCTTTTCATCTTTAGCATACTAGAAGATGCCTGAAAGGTTTTCTGGTTATTTTAATTGGCTGGTATTTGTAGCTTTTCCTGCTTCCCTCCACCTTGATAAAAGCCACAGTTCTGGTTGAAGAAAAACAGCCATAAAGCATGATGCTAGCACCACCATGCTTCACCTTGCATATGGTGTTCTTTTGGCAATGTGCTTTTTTCCACCAAGCATATCTTTTAGAATTCTGGAATTATTATTCCTTTTGAAATTGTTCTCAACAGACCATAACACATTGTGCCACATCATTTAGGTTGATTTAGTAGGGTTTGAATTTTTTATTTTTTTTTGAGAAAGGCTACTGTCTAGCCAGCCTACCCCATAGTCCCCATGTCAAGATTATAAGAAATTGTTGTAACATGCTGAGAGTAATCAGTTATTATCTGATATACCTGCTATATCTTTTGACAAGTGAGATACCATACAGGCATTATAAGGCTTTGTTTCATTGCTTATTGATTATTGTGATTATTGATTATAGTGATTATTGACTCCAATCGGTCATTTGAAGCTCATGTAGATAAGATCAGTAGGACAGCCTTCTTTCATCTCAGAAATATTGCTAAAAACTAGTTCATGCATTTGTTACCTCTATGTTAGATTATTGTAAGGCCTTACTGTCTGGCTATTCCAGTAGGTGCATAAACAAGCTCCAGTTAGTCCAGAATTCAGCAGTAAGGGTCCTTACTAGAACAAGAAGATATAAGCACATCACCCCTATCTTATCTACACAGTATTGGCTTCCAATCAAATTTTGCACTGATTATAAAAACTATTGTTGACCTATAAAGCACTGAATGGTCTTGCACCTCAGTATCTGAGTGAATTTCTGGTCCTTATGACCCCCCACACCTACTTAGATCAAAAAAGGTGCAGGTTATTTGTTGGTACCTTCATCAGTGAACAGCAGTGGGCAGATCTTCTCTTGCAAAGCCCCTCAGTTATGGAACAGCCTTCCAATTAGTGTTCAGGACACAGACACAGTCTCGGTATTTAAATCTAGGATGAAAATGTATTTGTTTAGCTAAGCCTTTTGTTAATAGCCTTCTATTAGGTAAAAGAGCAGATCTGGAGGGTTCTCAGTCATAGAATGTTTGAGAACAAATCTGCTTTTTTTCTTCTCTCTCACTTTCTCTGTTTGTTGAGCTGCATGTGCTACTTCTGAGATACCAGTGATCCTGACCCCCTTCTTCTGGACCTGCCTGATCCATCCTGATATCCTGTTCCTGGTTGGAGCCATCACTTGAAAACTATTAGCTCCTGTTGAGGATGGCACAACATGAACTGCCTCAACATACACCTAGAACTGTGAAGATGGCGTTGAACTGCTGTTGACATGAGTGGTCCTGCTACAATGGCATAGGACTTAAATGATCACGAACAGTCTTGCACCCAAATCCCTCTCAGTGAATCAGCTGAGTCAGAAAAGGGTTTATGCTAAAATTATATTTAATTATGTAACTGTACTTTTTTTGACCCTATAACAGAAGTGTGTTAATTGTAATTGCACTGTCCAGTGTCACTCAAATGAGGATGGGTTCCCTTTTGAGTCTGGTTCCTCTCAAGGTTTCTTCCTCTTGACATCTCAGGGAGTTTTTCCTTGCTATTGTCGCCAAAAGCTTGCTCATTAGGGATATATAAAAGGATATATATATTTATAGATTCATAAGTTCATATTCAGAATTTATTTTCTTCTCTGAAGCTGCTTTGTGACATTGTTTGTTGTTAAAAGCACTATACAAATAAAATTGAATTGAATTGAACATGTATAACATAAAACATGGAACCCATCCATTATTCAAGTGATCCGTTACTGACAGGTGTTTCTTGTTGCCCAGGTGTGCTCTGTTAGATTGATTGTTTAAACAATTAATTTTTCTGAATGTCTTCTCATGGTTTGAGCCCTGCATTTGTTGTTAAAAGGTATAAATCAACACGAAGACCAGGAAGCTGTCTATAGGTGAAAAGCATGCCATTTTGAAGCTGAGAAAAGATAGATAATAAATTAATTTGATATAGCCAATACAATAATTTTGAATGTCCTGATAAAGAATGAAACCACTAGTGTACTAACAACCAGACATCATGCAGGTTGGCGAAGGAAAACAACGGCAGGTAATGACAGAAACACTGATGGTGCTGTGAAAGACAAAACCAAAAGACAGAAGTTTACGTACAGTACTGTGCAAAACTTTTGAGCCACCCCTCATTTCTTCATATTTTGCTTTCAATGGAGAATATTTCTCCAGGCTTTTTGCATACCTTGATAGAAAAAAACACAATGGAACACCATCAGTCATGGATTGGCCTCCCCAAAGCCTGGTTCTGAACATTATCGAAGCAGTGTGGGATCATCATGACAGAGAACGGAACAAAAGGCAGACAACATCAAAAGAAGAGTTTTGGAATGTCCTTTAAGAAGCCTGGAGAACTATTGCTGAAGACTAATTAAAGAAATTACAAGAACACTTGCCTAAGAGAGTTCAGGCTGTGTTGAAGAATAATGGTAGTCATACCAAATATTGACTTTAAAGCTTATTAGAATTATACAAAATCTCTTTCTATAAAGTGTACCTACTGTATTTACATGTATGTTTACACATGTTGCAATAAATCACTGTACCTATTGTCTCATTTTCCTAGTAAAATATAAAGAAATACAGGGTGAGGGGAGGTTCAAGACTTTTGTACAGTACTGTACCATCAGCATGGACAAGCATACATTTTTAATAGAAATATTTTGGGTTTTCTGAATTAACACAGGGCAGCATGGTGGTGCAGTGGTTAGCACTGTCACCTCACAGCAAGAAGGTCCTAGGTGCCTTTCTGTGTGGAGTTTGCATGTTCTCCCCATGCGTGCATGGGTTTCCTCCGGGTGGTCCGGTTTCCTCCCACAGTCCAAAAGACATGCAGATTAGGTCAACTGGCTACTGTAAATTGCCCATAGGTGTGAATGCGAGCGTGTGTGGTTGTTTGTCTG
>JAQQZX010117405.1:0-10384 GCA_030068355.1 Notoglanidium maculatum | reverse complement strand
TGGTCTAGCACGCGGTCTACGGTGAGTCAGTGGTCTAGCACGCGATCTACGGTGAGTCGGTGGTCTAGCACGCGGTCTGCGGTGAGTCGGTGGTCTAGCACGCGGTCTACGGTGAGTCGGTGGTCTAGCACGCGGTCTATGGTGAGTCGGTGGTCTAGCACGCGGTCTATAGTGAGTTGGTGGTTTTATTATTACAACTTCATAAATGTTATATATTATAAACAATTTTTATAATGTCATACATTACAGTTCATGATGTAAAATTTAGAAGAGCTGTGTAGGTTTGTTAAAGCAATATTAATTTAGCCTGTTAAAATATTAGTTAGTACATTGATATGAAAGTTAGCTACTTAGCTGAGAGGAACATTAAATCAACACACACAGTAGGGTACCTCAAAAATGGAGCTCCTCAGAGTAAATATGCCTCCTAATTGCCTGGTAATCACAAGCATCTTCTGTTGGCTTGGAAAGGTGCCCAATTTGATATTATGCATGATATTAGATATTATCATATCAGACACCACTCAGGGGTCTGTATATTGGCGTGACTAACATAAAATGGGGTGACTGGCGAAACATTTTGACAACTTCTGCTCTTGTACACTAGAATCAGCTGTAAGGATTTACTGCTACAACAAGACTCTATTGAAACAGTTAATATAAACAATTATTGCAGAGTTTGTAATACATTATTGCTGCAAATACTTGGTCAAAATCTTATGTTCAATTGTAATAAATATATCTATGTATGAGAATCCAACCATCATTCAAAAACCCATTTATCTATCAATTAAGAAAAACCTATTTTATATATATATAGGTTTTTTTAAAGTTAATAATAATTTCATAGCACATAGAGGCTGAGTGGCTGAAACCAGAGATTATTCCCACAAAGGGAGAGGCATCTTTATGCAAGCATGCTTCTGTTAAATTAAATTTCATATGGAAAATCATTATACATTGCACTAAACTATAAACATTATAACCTAATGTTATAAACGTTATAAGTCATTTCAGATGAATTAGACCAGAGATTTCCTTAATGATGCCAAGTTATAATGTAACTTTATTGAAAACTTATTTCATTTGATTTTTCCACTAATCAGGATGCCAAGAAAGTTGCCTGTGGGAGTCATTATACTACAGTGGTTTGGGGGAAATGGTTCCTGAATGTGTGTGTGTGTGTGTGTGTGTGTGTAAGGGGACAGCATTAATATTGTAAAGCACAATCCTGTTTTTCTGCAGGTTAAGCCAAAATCATGCGGTTTCCAACATCTCAAACGCAATATACCTGCTTTTTATCCAGGACCTCTTTACATAAAAAGAAGAAAAAGAAAGATGTTTTTAATATGCAAGAGAAAGGCTGAGTTTTACAATCAGGGTGAAATCCATTTAGAGACGATAAAACAGCAATTTGTTGACCAGACATAGAGGCACCGTGCCAGGTAATATAATACAACCCCGTTACATAAAAGGAGCATAAAATACAGTGCCTGGCATGCACTCATTTTCCCATTTTATTAGGTTAAGCTATTCAATAGGTCACTGATTGTACTCAATCTAACATGCTGTTGATTGACTGATTGATGAAAAATTGCCATAACGCAAATGCTGCATTCTTGCAACATTAGTGAAAGCGAAACGAAATTCATGGATCTATCTCGTGAATAGGGTTAGAAACCGAGACTCAGTTCCAAATTAGAACAAAACCCAAATTGCCAAGTACTGCATACCCATAAAAATGTAATTTTGGTTCTGCTTATTGGTGCTGTGATGACCCTTTAATAAAAAATTATATTGTCTAACAAAAAGCTACATATCAGCAAACTATCCAAAAGTATACAGCATGAGAACGGTAGTATCTGTTGTGGTAGCTCGCTTCACTCACCCTGGCTAGCTCCTGCAAGGGGATTACAAAATAAAAGTCCCTGTGGCCATAGCGCCAATGTCATTCCCTGTGGCTGTACCTCCACATGGGAGATATGGCTGCAAACAAGAGAAGCCAAAAGAAGACGACGACATTTGGGACTATTCATGCTCACATTCACAAGTATGGGTAATTTAGAGTAGCTAATTGATCCCAATCATTATGTCTTTGGACTGAGGGAGGAAACCAGAGTACCCGGGGAAACCCATTGCAGGTGTTGGGAAAACATGCAAACTCCACAGAGAAAGGTGGTCAAAGGCAGAAAAAGTCAAAATTAATAATTTTTTTCCATAGGGACATAGCTTATTTACGTTTTCAGATTTAAAAAAAATCCCGTCAACGGAACAATGCAGTCAACATGCGTTAATCAGACATGTAAATGGTCAAAAGTTTTGTTCTGTGGTCCAAATATTTGATTTGGCCTCTTTTTTCCTTTTTTTTTTTTTAAACCAGATATGAATCAAAATGGAGAATCAATAAGCAGAATTGGAAGTCTCAAATGATACCCAAGCCTACACATGACTCTGATCCACTTCAAAATGTAATGGGTTCTTCCTTGGCCCAAGCTAAACTCTGTCACCACGTTTTATGAAAATCAGTTTGGTAGGTTTTGCACAATCCTGCTTGAAGGAAGTCAAGCAAAGAGACGAATAAACTGCACCAAAAACATGACCAGAGGTAATAAATATAGATAATATAATTTGCCTCTAATGACAAAGCAAAATCATATATGAGTGCAGTTATGTGTTTACATTTTGTATTCTCGCACTCAGGGACTGTTGTTTAAGCATGGCTTTCCTTACGCGACCCTGAAAGATTTATTTAAAACTAGTTGAAGGAAAATGCATCCCTACTGCACGTTTTTTTTAAATAAACCTTCATCTGTTCAAAGTCTGGAACGATACGCTTTCAGTCTCAAAAGCAGGCATGAGATTATGAAAAAAATGAAAGTGAGTCGATCTACTGAATACACAGACGTGCCAACGGTCAGCGTAATGAACAATTATTTACGGTGCCAACGCTGTAAACTGAGTGAAGCCAGGTCTTTAAACTCCGTGCAGTGTTGATTTCCTCAGCGCACCATGGCCTGTGACCTCTGGATATTGAAAAGGAAAAGAAAAACAGTGGAGCAGACGGTGATGTCACCAAGGCAGGCCAGACCCTTTCCCTCTCACGCAAACACACATATACACAGCAGGAACAAAGAAAGGCCACTAATAGCACGCATTCCTTAACAGCACTTTCATTTTTTCCGAAACCCGCAAACGTTTTTTTCCAATGTCAACATAGCGTTTGTGTCTTTTTTCCCTGCTGCCAATTTTACATTTTCTTGCTCTGTTAGATAAACAGATTAAAAAGAGCTTCCTGTAAAACAACACACTGGCTGAACTGGTCTCCAAATGAAAGGAGAAAGTGTTCTTCCTGATGCCTGAATAAGAGACACAAAGTGTTCTCTCTCTCTCGCTCTCTCTCCTTGTCTTCTATTTCCTTTATCAGTAGACCTTTGTAACTCATTTCACAGGTACAGCATTAGAGACAGTTTATGTAACTGTCAGTTTTCTCACTCTCTTGCTTGATTTCTATTTCTTCTCTTTCTCTTATGTGCTCACCCATCTCTCTCTCTTTCTCTCTCTCACACACACACAGATGAGAACAACACACAATACACTTATCAGCTCTGAGTGACGCACACAGATTCAGAGGCTGCCAAGGTCCAATATGTCTCTGAGAAACTGTGAATCTGTGTGTTTGTGTGAGAGAGAGAATTTGTGAGACAGGGACAGAACGTGACTCCAGAGCAAGCCAAGAACAAAAACTGTCACAGAGATGTTTGTTGAAGCTTGTAGTATGTTCTGAAAAGCTGTCAGAAACCACTTACAAATCATTCCAATAAATATAATTATCAATATAATCACACATTATTATTATGGGTGCTCAATTGAAGGCAAACGAATTCTTTGTTTTTCAACCTATTGTTCATCCGATCTCCTGCATCTGCAGTGTATGTAACATTTTTGACTTGATAAAGAGAGAAAAATACCTTGTTTATTCCAAACTTGTCATCATGCAAAAAAAAATGACAGCGAGTGAAATTATCCCGAATATTGTCACATTTATCTAGTATTTTGTGTTATTCTTATTCTATCAACGGATAATTTTGCTTGTTTCTAGAAAAAAATGCTTAACATTATGAAAAGTTATCAGCTTGAAAGGACTAAACAGATTTAATATTCATATACGTATTTGTGGATTGTTTATTGCAATCTTATAATGGACAATACTAGACATATTTGACTATATTAAAGATATTTTCAGACGATAAGATGGTTTTGCACTGTAATAGGATTTGTTACATTTAAGGATGTGTTAAGAAAGACGTGAGCACTTCTACAGGTGTTTAAGCCAGTTTACAGCACTACAGCAGTACAGTAATAAGTAATTCTGGTCATTTCTAAATACTTATGTTCTCAATGTTGCATAATCACAAAGTTTTGCAACATCACAAGTTAGGTTTTTAGTCTTATTAACATTAAGAAAGAGAAGAATAAGAGAGGTAAGAGGTTGATAGCTGCCGTAATGGAAGCAATAACTTGTAATTGTTGGCATATAAGAGGAATAGAACACTTCGGGACTTGCTGTTATTGTAAAATATTCGACTTGGGGTTAGAAGTAGGGTGAAAACTGATATTTTTAAACTTTTATTCACTATATCTGACTTATACAGGTCCAGGTCACTCATCTCAGAAGCTTGTTAGTGTAACCCTGAGCTGTGAGATTGTTGTACATTGTATAGTCATTGTGTAAGACTGCAGATGCACTGACCTGGTGTGCACCGTCCCCGGCGCTGTACACCGAGCGCAGCTGCTTCAGGTGGTCTCGGGCTCGGCTCAGGCTGCGCAATGTTTCGAACACACGCTCCAGTGCGGAGTGTGCACGCTCTGTCGTCAGTTCCTCAGGGCTAGGGACTCCTGCACACACGCACACACACACACACGGGTTTGTATTACTACTGTGGTCGAGCATCAGCTGTGGATGGCAGGTAACATGTGATGAGTCTCACCTGTGTCTTACTACAGGAGATTGCAACACACACACACACACACACACACACACACACACACACACATGGAGTGTATTCTTGACCATGAACAAGACAAGCAAGACATCTAAAAAACTGTTTAGGTAAAAAAAAATAATAATAATTGTTGTATTTTTTAGTCGCATGTATCCACAGACCCTGTGACACACACATTTGGAGTAAGATGGGAAGGTTGTGTGATGTGTGACATCAGGCAATCGCCTGCGTACGGGATATTAGTTCGAACGTTCCCAGAGACATGGGGCAGAGCACAAAAGCTCTTTTGAGAAGAAGGGAATGTCTCCCGGTTTAATCAAAATCGAATGTGCTCGCTAATGTACGCTTACTAAACTCACAGCCCCAGGAAACAAGAGCTGAGAGAGAGCGAGAGAGAGAGAGAAAGAGCAAGCGCAAGTGAGAGAGAGAGCGCGAGAGAGCGAGAGAGAGAAAGAGAGCGAGAGAGAGCGAGAGGAAAAATAGACAAGAAGAGAAGGACATGGCTGAATCTAGTAGAGGAACAGGCAGAGACTGGCTATAGTGGCAAAGGAAGGCAGGAATTCTGGCATGTAGTTGCCTTTGGTCATGAGGTCGGCCGCGTGTTCAGAGCCGCCACTGTGGAACGCAGGGCCTGAATGGTAACCAGGTAACCGGTCATGTTGGAGACAGATCCAAACAAACAGAAGCACCTGAGAAGCAGGACACAGTGCTCTGATTCCAACAGGTGCACACCTGTTCACTGGCTTTCTCTTCCATCAGCATGAGAGACATGTGAAACTCTTACACAACCACCACATGACCATGCTTTCCTCTAGCCCAGGGATCTCAACCGTCTGAAAATAAAGCCCTTAAACAGGTCGGCTCTCCCTTCCCACAATCCAATGCGTTGTTCTTGTTTGTGAAAGCACGTGACTGCTACCTGCTAGCTCTCTGTGGAGCAAAACCTCCACAAATTCACTAAAAGGTGATCAATTCGCATCAAAAACCATCTTGAAATTTGTGTCAGATGTGGAGGCACTGATTAAAATATGCCTTATCTTATCTTTCCTTCAAAGCCAGTTCGGGTCCATTACATACAGAATAACCGTATGAAAAATGGTTCGGGCGAAAGAATTTAAAATATAGATACTTCGACATCATATCTTTACTTGCATGTTAGAAATTAGGATGTGTACAGTAGGGCCCAAAAGTCTGAGACTACAATGACATTTTCTTGGTGTTTTTTTTTCATTTATAACTGGAAGGAAACACAAAGAAATGTCCATAATCTTATTCAATATTCAAGATTCTGCTTGATTGGTCGGTGCAAATTTAAGCAAATTTGCAACATTTCTAACTCATTTGTACAAAAAGGCAGATATTCATTGAGCTTCACCCCTTCCACTGAAGATCGGGTTCAGACGGCACTCCTGTGGTTTGGTCTAACAGGAATCATCGGGTTTTACACGAGCTTGTGGAGTCCATGCCAGCTCGAGTGCAAGAAACTGAGGACATACCAAATATGAAGAAATTCATGACAATATTATATAAGTTTTTACTTTTCACTCAAGTTCTCCAGACGTCAGGATCCCATTATACATATAAACAATAAATTGGCCAAAAGTATGTGGACACATGACTATCACATACTTATGTCCAGGTAGAACATCTCATTCCAGATTTATTCCACTTTGCTCTCATATTAAGCTCCACTCTTCTACGAAGGCTTTCCACTAGATGTTGGAGCGTTGCTGTGTGGATTTGTGTTCATTCAGCCGCATGTGCATTAGTGAGGTCAGGCACTGATATTGGGTGAGGAGGTCTGGGGTGCAGTCGGCGTTCCGGTTCATCCCAAAGGTGTTCCATGGGGGAGCAGGTTTGGGCCTCTTAGATCCAGTGAAGGGAAGCTGTAATGCTATATCCTATACAGCTGCGTGCTTATATCCTCGTTTGGGAAAGGCCAACATAAAGCTGCGATGGTCAGATGTCTATAAACGTGCGACAGACAATGGGATATTCTCTATATTATTCACAGCATTTCCAGTTCATTTGCCTGCTTCTGCCCAGTTAAATTCCATTCCTCAGCTCGGAACCAAAGCCGTGTGTTTTTTTTTCTTCTCAGTGAAATGATGCATGCAATAGAATATGCAGTGTATAACACACGTTATGCCAAAATCTTTCTAGATGTAAAATATATCCATTACAATTAAATGATTCAGCATTAAACATGGAGGAATGCCTCGTACTCACCATTTTTCCTGTAAGATCAAACAAATCCTAACATCACGTCAGAGATCCTGTACTGCTTATATTTGCACAGACTATGCAGTTGATAGCGCTCGTCTTGCCTAGTCTTGTCTGATTTATATTTCTGGAGAATGATGTAATCTTGTTTGTGAAACATAATCATAATAAAAACAGATCTTGGTGTCCTTGGTATCGGGCCGTAGCGCAACAGGATACCAACCTCCAGGCGTGCAGGGAATACACCTTAATAAAGTCATCTTCAATACGAAACACCAAAAGATGCCAAAAATGAGAAGACTTCACCGACTTAATGGAAGCTTTTGGTATGATAACTGTGCTTGTTGAAGGTGTGACGAGTGAAAAAATACTCTCATGTTGTACACCTTTTTGACAATCTGATGTTTTATCAGTTATAATATCTATCTCAGTTCCAAGCTTCATTTTTTAGGGCAAAACAATGCAAAAACATAACAGAGTGTGAACCCCAGGTGTAATAAACTATGCTCCTTGCAGCATGAAATTTGATGGATATCTTTTTGCTCCTAAGCCCAATTTCATAAGTTGATGGAATGGATTTTTTTATTTCAAGCTAAATCAGTGCCAAACCTGACGGTGCTGTAATACATCAAAGTTTCTGGACTTGTGCTACAATCTAAGACCTCGTCTCCTGAGCTGCCTTGATCTTCACCAGAACAGCGAGCTAGCGGACCGTGAACAGATATTCGCTGAATTTCACAAAACTTTGTATTGGATTAGAATCAATGCCTGCACCTTCATGTAGTTGAAGCCAGGCCCTCCATCTTAGTCTTATTCTTTTCCTTTACTCATGACAGAATTACACATCAATTCAGGTTTTTTTTTTTTTGATATTATAAAGTTCTTCATCAGATGGATCCTTTGAAGGATTTACAAAATTAAAAAAAGGCCATTTTGAAAAAGCCTAACACTGATAACCAGCATCAATCACGTCGTAGAAAATGTCTTCAGATGGCACATTTTGTGCATAAAATTGTAAAATTTCTCCTTTTAAACATTTGTTATGTTATCTATGTTCTGTTGTGAATAAAATATTGGCTCATGTGATTTGAAAGTCCTTTAGTTTTCATTTTATTCAAACTGAAAGAACGTCCCAACTTTTCTGGAATTCGGGTTGTATTTACATACTGCGAATTTATAAAAGTGAGAGGTAGGAATTAATAGATAGCCTTTTAAAACTGTATCAGTAATATCAGTTATGTTTTTGTTTTAAGCATCTCAGAAGGCTGGTCAAAGGAGACGCTGGCTGTAGCACTTGCTTGTTTTTGTGTATAAAACCTGACAACCTTTATGATGTTCTGTGACTGTAAAGTGGTCTGTTATGTAATATGGTACTTCCTTTCCTGGCATACAAACATGTTTCTGTAACGTTTAATTTTATTTTTATTTTATTTATTTATTTTTTTTTACAATTTTAATGTTTGGAAATCTGAAAATAAAATTTTTCTCACTGACTCAATAATGCAGCGGTCATAAAATAAACATTTAACCAAATTAAAAAAATAAAAATAAAAATTAGTGTTCCTAAGACGTGCAGAATATTGTATATGTAAATGTCACATAAAAGTTCTAGATATAAATGCTGCCAAAAAAAAACAAAAACAAAAAAAAACTGGTGTCATTATAAAAGACGTTATCAGAGGCTGGGAAAACTCGCCGCAACAAGCAGCAATCATGGGAAGGCTTCTTAAAGTTCAGGGACAACATTAAACACACTTGATTGGAAAAACCTACAGCGCCAATGCATGAATCCACAACTGATTATCCATACAGACATGTGCCACACAAGATTTCACAATATGTTTTCAGGTGTGTGGACAAGCATCACTGTTCCTACTCGCAAAACTCAAGCAAGCACTCAGACAAATTTGGCAATAATTCAGCTCATCACTGTGGGAGAAACAAGAGTTACGATCACGAGAACGCCTCACAGTGAAGCTCGGTGGTGGGAGCATCATGATATGGGGCTGCTTCTCTGCAAATGGTTCTGGAGCATTACACGTCTTTGCCACAATTTGCCATAAATATAATTTTAGTGGGAAGAAAACAGTAATGAATTAGTTTAAAAAAAGATTTATTCATTTATTCGTCATATTCCGTGTCTGAGACGGTGTCTAAACTGTAGTGTCTGTAACTGGCTTTTGGCTAAGTTCATATTACCAGGCTGAAGTGCCTCAAATCTAACTTTTTTCTCCTGATCTTTTCAGGGCTGTGCGGAGACGGCAGAAATTCAACCTTTCCAAATCAGACTTGAGTCACTTTCACAACGTGGTCCTAAATCTGATACGTATCCGATTCGTGGCCATGTGACATGAATGAGAAAGGTGAGATCTGAATTCATGCGCCTGTACACATGAGCCGAGTGCTGACATCATCAGTCAGCATGGCGTTCTGTCCACTTGTGCTACCTGTTCAGATATGCTACTTAGTGGTTGTGTGTCAGGTTTAAAGTTAAGATTTTAGGGTTAACGTTAAGCTTTACATCTTAAGGGGTTAGGGTTAGGTTAAGGGCTACGGCTAAGTTCGAGTTCATTCTAACAATGGAGGAGAGCTACAGCTGATGAACTGTTTGCTGTCCTCCAGAGGAAAATGTGACGCGAACATTAGCTTCAAGTTTTGTCACTTTTAATACCACGAGTCGTGTCAGAAATAAGTTTTGTTGTTGGTGTCGCAGATGACTCGCACAATGTATCAACGTGCACATGCGTGACGCTTTGGAAGACACATTAAAGTTAGATACAAGCCACTTTTATTTATGAATATTTGTGACTCATCAAGACAGGTAATCCGATCTGAGCCGATAAATCGGAATTGAACAACGAGGCTTGTGACGTGAACGTAGCCTTGTTGTGAATGTGAACGTCTATTGTTAAAAGCGGTATATAAACAAACCTGAATTAAGTTGAATGTTAAAACTGATGCACACATTCTGATGCATAAACGGCTTTAGAGAGTAAGATGACCTTAAACTAACCAACTCCAACACTGGATCAACACTACATTAATAACACTGTTGCATTCTGTCTGTCGAGCTGCACATGCTACTTCTGAGACTCCAGTGATCCTGACCCCTTCTGCTTTCCGGACCTGCCTGATCCATCCTGGTGTCCTACTCCTGG
>JAQQZX010117355.1:0-10387 GCA_030068355.1 Notoglanidium maculatum | reverse complement strand
TGGATTCTCTGGCCGTGTGCACGCTTTGCTGCTCTGATGGCCCGAGACAGTTTGGCCCTTGCTGCTCTTAGAGCCGCTTTGTCACCTGCCCTAAAGGCGGAGTCATGGGTTTTCAGCAGCTCACACACCTCTGCGGTCATCCATGGCTTCCGGTTTGACCGTGTAATGATGGTCTTGGAGACAGTGACGTCCTCTACGCACTTGCTGATATAGCTGGTCACAGATAACGTATACTCTTCCAAGTTGGTGTCGTCGCCTTCAGTTGCAGCCGAATAGTCCAATTTATTGTCCAAGGAACATACGTTAGAAAGTATTATTGTTGGTAGGGGGGGTCAGCTAGGATTAACTCTTAGCCTCGCGCGGACCCCCACCTGCTTGCCGCACTTCTGCTTCCTCGCACACTGCTTTCGGCGGACCCTCCCCTGGCCCCTGGCATCACGCAACGCCGAGGACTGGAGGCCAGGTTTCCATAGCAACCCGAGGACGCGAAACGTTTCCAAAAGGCCCTCTCGCAGGACAAATTGTTTTGAGTATTTCTTTATATCCAGTAATGTTTCTCGTGGGTAGACAAACACCGTTTGTTTTGGTCCATGTGCCGTCGGAGTTACACCAAGAAAACAAAATAAAAACAGAAAACACGATTTTAAAAACAAAAAAGCACGATTTTGGATCTGGAGGGGCCGCTGCGTGCATACGGTCGTGCCGCCGGCGTCACGTTCATGGTTGGTATAAAGTCAAATAATAAAATTCCAATAGGGGTGTTAGATTGAAAATCTTGTCCCTTTTCTGTCCTATGACCTTTTTAACCCTGCTGTCTTTGTGACATGACCGAAGATTGTTTAGGTTAAGCTATCGTAAAGAACACTATATAGAGTTCCTGATTTATCTTATGCTGTATTACTTACCCAGGAGACTATTATTTTGTCATATATGGAGATCACAAGTCTCCTTTCGTCCAAACAATGTGTTTTTCTGCTTATCTGTTCCCTTGAGAATGTACTATGACATCTGTGTTTCTAGGTATAAATACTTCTAGACTTTCTGCAATAAAATCAGACTGAGATTAACACAACCTTGTGTCTATTGTTGACTCAATCTCCGAGCTCGACACACAGAGGAAAGAGAGAGTGAGACGGTTACAGAGTCTGATAGAGATTGAACCTGAATCGAAATTCTAACAAGGGGTTATTCAAATGGCAAATTTCTTGTTCTAGTAACAAGTGAAAATAAACTGAACTGAAATTAAATGAATTTAAATTATACCAATATTGATACACAGCCATGTTGTTAGCTGACTGCCTGCGATAATTTTGAGACATTATAATGTTCATGCATGCATATTTTATTGAATGTTTTGGATTAATATATTTATAGGCATTATACAATGTTTATTTATTCCTGTATAATATTTTGTATTTATTGAGTTTTCTATTTATTTTTACAAATTATAAATTTTTATCCCTCAATCATTGTGGTTAAACTTTTCCAAAGTCTGTTGTAAATAAAACCTTGTTTAAAGGCATCTGATGTTTCATCATTTAATTATGATGATGATGATAATTATTATTATTATTACTGCAGCTATGACTGCAGCACTTCTATGAAGGTTCCTCACAGAGCTTCAAAAGGTTCCTCAAAGCACCTTAAGAAGTTCCTCCACAGTTTCAAATTGAAGAACCTCCAAAAGTTCTTTAGGATCTTGTAGTATTAACAGTGCACTTCCCTGTTCTATATGCAAATAAACATGTACATCATTTCTGTTTGCAAAGACCAACTGGATTGTTGTTTTTAACCAGCAGGAGGCAGCAATGCACTTCCCATGCCTAGTTTGCCTGAAATTATTAAAAAATGAATAAATCTAAAATTAACATCACACTTTGAAACTGCAGAAGGTAACCCATATAGAAATAACTTTTTATCATGTTTGCTAAAACTGCCACTATGTCCTAACAATAATACATGAGAGATAATCTGTAAAAAAATCAGGCTCCTCTAACTCCACCCAGTGCTCCTAAAATTATTTGAATCCAACAAGCCTGAATCAAAATAACCAATCAGAGCCAAGAGGAGTGTCTGACCGAGTGTCAATCACTGTGTGCAGGCTGCGAGCAGCCCCCCTCCTGCATGCATGATCTTACTCAATCAAATTTAATATATTTGAGAGAATTCAAAATCAATTCAGAGACATTTCTGATTGACATGTAATTAACCCTACTTTATTTGTTTGATTTGATTAGAAAAAATTAACCACAAAGCTAAGATGGTAATAATTACAGTAACACACCATTGTGCATATTTCATGTTACTGTAATGGTGCATTTGGGGTAATGTTTTTCCGATGCTAAGGCTACAGGATAGCATTGTTTTATTTGCAAGTTGCTAAAACTATCTTTATGAAGTGCACAGGTTTGGGGTCTGTCCTGATATTTATGTGTGCCTGTGCTCTCACAGGTAAACGTACTTATGAGTTTTTTACTGTTTATCTAGCGCTATTCACAACAATTTCTTTTATAAAACAAACATCTTTTTGCCAACTAAATATTGCTGTATTTTACTTTTCATGTCAAAACGATTTACTTATGCTTGTTTGTTGGGCAGCAATGTGGACATTTTACAACAGTAACGTCTAGCCTGGGCAGCTGTAAACCACTTTCACAATGTGAAATGGCAAAATAATCCAGTGGAAATCACTTTGGCTTTTTCAAACTTATGCTGGGTGCAGCTTCTTCAAAATTAATTATAATTGAAAATGTTTTATATTATGATTGAATATGTCAGGATGGCAGACCAGGAGAGAATGCAGTTGTAGTTCCATTTCTTTATTAAAGAAAGCACACAGGCAGAGGTACCAAATTGGCAGGCAAAGGCAATATCCAAAATCAGGCAAGGGTCGGTCAATATGCAAACAGGACAACATAGGAGAGGCAAATGTCAGAAAACCAGGAAACATACAGCTATTCAAAACCAGAAACAAACATGTGTAAATCAAAGGCTTGGCAGATAGCAGACAATGGGTCTACTATTGTCTATTGCTAAACTATTGCTTCGCAAATAGTAGGTGTGAGTGTGTGTGTATATAGTCAGAGTTCTGGGCGTAGTGGTTAATTTAATGCAGGTGCATCCAATTACAATTCCGGGGGAGTGCTCCAGTACCCCATTGTTCCCATTTCACAACTGAATACACCTCAGTAGACAACAGTAAATTGTTTAACTTTACAAATTTGCAGACAACACAGCAGAGCCCTTATGAGTCCGCATACAGAACGGAGGTTAAACTGTAGACCATCTGGTGCAGTCACAACAACCTGGATCAGAACACACTCAAAACTTTGGAGTAAAAAGTGGAAAGAGACCCCAGCAGTTGATCCATTAATTGATTAGTTGATCAGAAAAAACATCACCTATTTTTTTGTTAATGTAAAATGTATACTTTTCAAATATTCAAAGAAAAATGTTGTATTAAAATTGAAACAAATAGTATGATAATAGTAATTTTTTCAGTGACCTTTTGGGACAGTACTGTACATGTAACTGAACTAACTCTTGGCCATAACCGCTAACATGCCACACATTATGTATTATAATTCATTCTGATCTCATCATGAGGAGACAAATACTCTTTACATCCAAATTCTAGGTCTGATTTTAGAAAATAATCCTTACTTGCTGTTTTTGTTTTTTTCATAGCAGTAATAGTAGTTAAGTGCCTTCTACAATATTTCTTTAACCTGCAGAGAAAACAACAGGCTTGATTGTTGTGTAACTAAATTGATGTATATTTTCAACATTCCTAGCCTGTGCCTCTTCCCTGGCCAATAGTTGTGAGCAATTCCTTGCTGGTAGCTGTATAGCAAAAACTGATGGAAGCTTAGATAGCTTTACAGCAAAAGATCTTTTTAATTTCATTTATGGTTTGTCTGATACAAAATGCATATCTGCTCTATCTGCTCTATCTGCTCTATGCATATCTGCTCTTTATGTCCTGTGTTTCATGTTTCCTAGAACAAAAAAATTTATATTTTTCATTGTTGTGTCCCTTATTTTGAATAAATTCATCAGAATTAAAGCAACTTACGGTCTTGTACCTGGAGACTCATTTAAATTCATTACTGTGGGGGCTCTGTCTGGTCTAATATAAGGTTTACTGTTGTGACATTACTCTTTCACCATTATGTAAAGTAACTATTATCCATATTTGTGTGTTGCCATAGCACCATGAGGTTTGGGTGGTTCTAGAATAGTGGATGTAACATTTGGACAAAGGGGCGTGATTTGTTCATCACACTTTACATTCATATAAATAAGCCTTGGCCAGAAACTTTGGATGTTTTTGCATAAACATGGTGTAGCATAAACTTATAAACTTTCAATTCAAAGCAACATCAAAGAAGTATATAGATTTTGAATATAAACTTGTAAATCTATAAATTTATATATATATATATATATATATAACAATCCTTTATTTGAAAAAAGTATGTTGTTTTAAATGTATTTATTAAGTAAATAAATTAACAACTAATTGAAATAAACACAGACATATAATTAAATGCAATGATAAAATCCACATACATACTTATAAAAGGATTCAATATCTAAATAGAGTAAGAAAACACAAATTATCATTTAAAACAGTGCATACTCCTTCTTTATAGCACCATGTTAGCTTAAACTGTTCCAGATTGCCCATGTTTTTTAATAATTAAAATCAACAGTGATCCTTGCTTTTCCGAGTCCCACAAAAGTACTGGTTACATTATGCTCTGTATTTTGTGCAATTTTGTTTCTCCTGCTGATGTATATAGCCATTTTTGCTTGCCCCAGGAGGAAATTAATCAGTTGACACTGAACCTATCCTTTCTCTTGTATCTAAAACCAAGAATAAAAACCTGTGTTGTGAAGGTGACATTAAATGAGTTAAAAATGTTCTCTAGTGCTTTAAAAAACTGACATAACCTAAAGCAGTTCATAAAAGCATGAAATACTGTTTCACTTTGTGTACAGAAAGGGCATTTGTCTGTATCTTCTGGGTTAAAATGACATATAAAAGCATTGACAGCAACAATACGGTGTAAAACTCTCCATTGCAAATCACCTTATTTTTAAGTTAATGGTGGTTTGTACAGTGCTCGCCACTCTGGCTTTACATCATTGTCTAGCTCCAGGACACTGTGCCAAGGTGTATCTACTCTTGTATTCAGGTTTGTTTTGTTGAGTACATTAACACATGACTTATATAGAGTCTTCCCAGAAACTGTGTTTAAGATAACTGCCACTTTTTTCTTTTTATCTCCCAATAGGGGGCCTGCAGTTCAGGTATAATACTCGTGTTGGGTTGGCTCACCTTCCTCAGGGCAGACCACCCCAGCGCAGTAGTCCCTGAGCAGTTTACGCTCCTCTGGTGTGAGCACAACCTTCCATTTTTGTAAAAGCTGCGAGGTAAGACGGACAGATTTCACCTGCATCCTTCCTGGTAGGTGTTCTGGGTGAGCCAAATTTGGTCCTGTCAGCTCTATTAGCTGTTGTAGTGTCATGATTCCTGAAGTGGCCAGGAGTCTTGTTAAGGTAGGGGAGATGTGGCTTGTCACATCCAGCCACACACCATGAATCAAGGGCTCTTCTACAAGCCAATGTAGCGATGGACATCCTTCATTCCGAACCCTGAAATGGTCTAAAACTCTAAAAAGTCCTCTGTAAAAAGCAGGTAGTCCAGCTAAAATTAGCTGTTTTATTATCCATTAAAAATAATGACTTGTCCATACCCCAGCTTCTGACTGTATGTAATATTACACATGCAGCTTGGGATTCCTTGGGCTAGTGAGGAGTTTCAAAATTTTAAATAAACCAAAAGAGTTTTAGAAAAATGTTTGGAAACAATTTCCAATCGCTCGCACTCACGCTCACACCATTCACTTGCTCCTTCACACTCACGCATGTACACACAGGGAGGGAGGGAGGGAGGGAGAGAGAGAGAGAGAGGGAGAGAGAGAGAGAGCGAGCGAGAGAGCGAGCGAGCGAGAGAGAAGAGAAGAGAAGAGAAAAAGCAGATTGTTAGGTATGCTCACTGTCACTTAATGGTAAGGAACAGAGTATATCATGTGCTGAGTGCAAGCAGGAACTCAAGCAAGGCCAGCTATGACAGCATAACTAAAAGGGAGAGCCAGAACGTAACATAGACATGAGGGTGCCCTGGGACATAAAGCGGCAAGCCACTCCACCGTCAACAAACATGAGTGAATGTGTGAGAGTGGAAGGGTGACAGCATCCAAATATCCCAGTTTAATAATACATTCTATACCTGAGAACCCTGCAAATCTGCTCCTTTACCTAGTAGAAGGCTATTAACAAAAGGCTTGGCTAAACAAATACGTCTTCAGCCTAGATTTAAACATTGAGACTGTGTCGGAGTCTTGAACAATAATTGGAAGGCTGTTCCATAATTGAGGGGCTTTGAAAGAGAAAGCTCTGCCCCGTGCTGTAGCCTTCACTTTTGGAGGTGCTATCAAATAGCCTGCACCTTTTGATCTACGTAGGCGTGGGGGGTCATAAAGGACCAGAAGTTCGCTCAGATACTGAGTTGCAAGACCATTCAGTGCTTTATAGGTCAGCAGTAGTATTTTATAATCTGTGTGAAATTTGATTGGAAGTGCAATGTAGATAAGATAGGGGTGATGTGCTCATATTTTCTTGTTCTAGTAATGACCCATGTTGCTGCATTCTGGACTAACTGGAGCTTGTTTCTGCACCTACTGGAACATCTAGATTGTAAGGCATTACAATAATCTAACCTAGAGGTAACAAAAGCATGAACTAGTTTTTCTGCATCATGCAGTGACATCATATTTCTTATCTTAGCAATATTTCTGAGATGAAAGAAGTGATATCTGTATGATCTTGAAATGACAGATTGGAGTCAATAATCACACCAAGGTCTTTTACTTTGGCACATGGAGAAAGGCCATCCAGAGTTATGTAGTTGGAAAACTTACTTCTAGCTACATGTCATCCTAATACTAGTATTTCTGTCTTATCAGTATTAAGTAGAAGGAAGTTATTAAGCATCCATTGTCTAATGTCCTTTAGACATTCCTCAATTTTATTAAGCTTGTGTCTCTCATCTGGCTTTGTTGAAAGATACAATTGTGTGTCATCAGCATAGCAGTGGAAGCTAACACTATGTTTATGAATAATATTACCCAGAGGTAGCAAACATAAAGAAAAAAGCAGTGAGCCTAAAACAGAACCTTGTGGAACACCAAACGTCACCTTACTATGTATAGAGGAGTCACCATTTATATCAACGAACTGATAACAATCAGTCAAATAAGACCTGAACCAGGAGAGGGCTATTCCCTTAACTCCCACAACCTTTTCTAATCTATCAAGAAGAATAGTATGATCAATGGTGTCAAAAGCTGCACTAAGGTCAAGTAACACAAGCAGTAGTAGAAGGTCATTTACTACTGTAACTAGTGCTGTCTCTGTGCTATGGTGAAGTCTAAATCCTGACTGATACATTTCGTGAATGCTTTTTCTATGTAGGTATGAGCATAACTTCTGTGCTACAGTCTTTTCTAGAATCTTGTAAATAAAAGGGAAGTTTGATATTGTCCTCTAGCTGGACAATTGACTGGGGTCGAGATGCATGTTGAGGGTATGGACGTTTCTGTCGCTGTCTTATTCCTAGAGCAAGCGCTCCGCCCCGTCGGGGAATCCCGGAAGCCACAGGAGAAACCCCACAACACGCTAATAATGCCGTGCCGTGTAATCCGGCACGGCTGGCGTGTAATTCCCGGACACTTTTCAGTTCATCGCAGCAGTGGATAAAAGGGGGATGGCGGCTAAACACAGGGAGAGAGTATGACTGTAACTTAAATGCTGTCTGCTCCGTTTTTTCCTTAGACTCCCCCTGAGAGTTTGCTACGCCACGTCGGAGGAATTCCTCGTCACCGCCGCCCCCACATTCCTGGAGGAGCCGCGTCACCTGAGGAACCCCCGCATCGACCGGAAGCAAGTACTTGACATGAACTGAACATTGGATTATTTTTGTTTGTTGAATGGTTGGAGTTTCTATTTTTCCCCTTTTTTGCACGAGTGGATTTAAAAAACACAAAGAAAAGAGACACTTTGTTGAACAACGTATCACTGATTTTGGTTTGGTTTTGGTTTGATTTCTGGTTGTCTATCTCGCCATCCTAGCACCCGCTCACAATAGTTAATTTTGCTACAATATAAAATAATATTAAAAAATATTAAATCTTCTATTAGAGTGGAGTTGATCGAGCATCACTAAGAGCTTTTCTATAGCTCATGAGGCTCTCATTCCATGCTAATTTGAATACTACTTATCCTAAACTTATCCTATAAGTAGTTATGGACATGACTTGGCAGTGGAATTGCCCTTTTATTGAATTGGTCATCACTAATTAACACCAATCACTAAATAAAACATGAATACTGTCCTGGCATCTAGACATCTGCAAGGAAAATCCTAAAATAAAAATGTGATTGGTATAGACATGCCATCAGTTAACAATAATCTTAACCATTTCATGTGTAATGTTTTAAGCATTTTGATAAATTCATAGTCTAATTGTTCCCAAAGTGTTGAAACTGTTGCTTGAATTAATCCACAAAAACAAGTACTTAAAAAATTAATAACACTATAATAATAACTACATTAAATGTTGCACAAATTGATCAATCTTGCATTCCCTAATGGGGTTGATTTACATCTCTGGAGCTGCTGGAAGTGAGGAGATTGCCTTGTCCTCAGTTTGACTATTATAAAAAGACATGCTGTTTTACTGAGGAAAAACCAAAACAAGAATATTCAATTTTTGTCCTCATTCAGCAGTCACACTCTATGCTCTCTGTATGCTGTACTTGGCATTCATATTTTTTCCAGCATCTTATGTATCTATCTACATTGGTAGAAATTAATGAATTGCATTTATTTACATTACTGTAATTGAGTAGGATTTTTTGTGTATATGTACTTTTTAAAGTAGTTTTTAAAATCTGTAATTTTTACAGCTTACGTACTAGGGCCACCTAAGAGTGGTTTTTTTCCCCTCAAAAGCATGTGGGAAGAGGGAGTATTTTTAAAGTAGTAGAGTTTGAAGTAGATTTAGTTTTAGTTAAAGTAGAGTTTAAAGCCAGACTTTCTGTGAAAAAAGTCAGAAAAAGGCCGACTAACCCTAACCCTAGCTTTACTTTAGGTTAAAGTTTAGAATACTTTAGGATTGGCCAAATCAACAATTTGCTACATTCTTAAAAAGAAGCAATGTCACTGGTGAGCTCAGCAACACCAGAAGGCGTTAAAGACCATGGAAGGCAGCAAAAGTGGATGATCATAGAATTCTATCCTTGGTTAAAAAAACTTTCACAATATCTAGCCAAGTCAAGAACAAGTCTCGATGATAGTCTACAATCAAGAGATGTCTTCATGAACGTAAATGCATGAAGTACAGCACAGTACAGAAAGGCCAGATAAGCCTTTGCTAGAAAGCTTGCCCAGTTCTGGAACAAGATTCTTTGAACAAATGAAACCAAGATTAACTCATACTAGGATGATGGGAAGAGAAGTGTATGGAGAAGGAAACCAATGGCTCATGATCCAAAGCATACCACATCATCTGACAAACATGGTGGACATTTGTGCATGCCAATGGAACTGGGTCACTGGTGTTTACTGATGTGACAAGATGAATGCTGAAGTGTTTAGAGATATACTTTTTGCTCAGATTCAGTCAAATGCTGCAAAACTGATAGGATTGTGCTTCAGAGTATAGACGTTGCAGCGAGCAAGCTGTCCGAGCTGACACACAGGAGACAGGAGATAAGGCAAAATGTATTTAGTCCGTGTTTTATTAACAGTCCATTCAAGAGATAAACCCGAATGCAACACACAAGAAATAAAGAACCAGCATGACCAAACTATGGTGAGTGTCCGTGATGTGAAGTGCCGGGGAAATTCCTCTCGGCACGAAACAACCATTCTCGGCTTCAGTACAATATGGGAGTGTCTGAGTACATGTCACAGAATATTTTCAATATTTTGTCAATTTACAAAAACATCACACCTCTCCAAGAAGTTCTGTGACTCTCTTGCATTGACAGGAGTCGAGAGCGAGAGAGCGAGAGAGAGAGAGAGAGAGAAAGAAAGAAAGTGCCCATGCATCTGTGACAGATGTAGTGAGGGCATGAAAGAGCATCCTGATTGGTATGAGACAGTTGACAAAACTGACAATTATTACTAAAATTATTAGTAAGGGGGTGGCACGGTGGTGCAGTAGTTAGCACTGTCACCTCACAGCAAGAAGGTCCTGGGTTCAATCCCCGGGTCACCCAGGGTGCCTTTCTGTGCGGAGTTTGCATGTTCTCC
>JAQQZX010117279.1:0-10389 GCA_030068355.1 Notoglanidium maculatum | reverse complement strand
CCCCCAGGGCTGTGTGCTCAGTCCACTACTGTTCACTCTGCTGACTCACGACTGTGCAGCAATGCACAGCTCGAACCGCATCATCAAGTTTGCCGATGACATCCGTGGTGGGTCTTATCAGCAAGAACGACGAGTCAGCATTTACAGAGTAGGTGCAGCAGCTAACGGACTGGTGCAAATTCAACAACCTGTCTCTGAACGTGGACAAAACCAAAGAGATTATTGTTGACTTCAGAAGAGCATGGAGAGACCACTCTCCACTCAACATCAACAGATCCTCTGTGGAGATCGTCAAGAGCACCAAATTCCTTGGTGTTCACCTGGCGGAGAACCTCTCCTGGTCCCTCAACACTAGCTCCATTGTCAAGAAAGCCCAGCAGGAAAAACTGAGGAAAGCCCATCTTCCGCCACCCATCCTCACCACCTTCTACAGAGGGACTATTGAGAGCATTCTGAGCAGCCGCATCACTGTCTGGTATGGAAACTGCATTGTATCGGACCGCAAGAACCTAAAGCGTATAGTGAGAACAGCTGAGAAGATCATTGGAGTCTCTCTTCCCTCTATCACTCACAGTCACCACACACTGCATCCGCAAAGCCACCAGCATTGTGGATGACCCCACACACCCCTCACACACACTCTTCACACTCCTGCCATATGGTGAGAGGCACCAAAGCATTCGGGCCCTCACTGCCAGACTCTGTAATAGTTTCTTCCTCCAAGCCATCAGACCTGTGAACACTCATGGACCGGACTAAAACACACACACACTCACACACACACACACACACACACACACACACACACACACACACAAAAAAAAGTGTACACTCATCTACCTCTAAAATTCTGCACATTTTGCACCTCTATAATTTTGCACATCTACCTCTACCATTTTGCACATTACATTTGTGATGTCCGCACTGTTTGCACATTTGAACACTTTGCACCTTATGTTGTTTTTGCCATGTTTGCACACATGCACTTTGTTGTCTTCTCTTGTCTTCTGTTGCACATGTGCACCTTTTGTACTTCTTTGCTGTCTTATATTCAGCACCTTGGTCCTGGAGAAACGTTGTCTCATTTCACTATACACTATACCACATGTATATGCTTGAAATGACAATAAAAGCCACTTGAACTTGAACTTGAACTGTCTACACAAGGAGGACATCTCTTTCCTCATCACATAGTCACAGAGGAATCCTATCATTCTAGGAATACCATGGCTACACCTGCACAATCCACAAATTTCATGGGAACAGCGAGAGATACTGAAGTGGTCCAATTACTGCACTAACCACTGCCTACAAGCTCCTCACATTCTGCTATCCTCCACATCCATCAAAAATCCAGAAACATAAACAGCAGCTCAAATACCCCAAGAATATCAGGACGTCATGGATGTCTTCAACAATGCCAAGGCCAGTGGCCTCACTCCACACCATCCTTATGACTGTGCCATCGAACTGCTACCAGGCACCACACCTCTGCGCAGTCGCATTTATCCACTCTCCATTAAGAAACAAAAAGCCATGGAGGAGTACGTACACGAGGCAATCCAGCAAAAGTACATTGTTCCTTCTACCTCACCAGTATATGCAAGATTCTTCTTCATGGAGAAGAAAGTAGGTGGATTGAGGCCCTGAATTGACTATCATGGTCTAAACAATATTACTATCAAGTACTCATATCCTCTTCCACTGGTACCCGCTGCACTAGAACAGCTGAGGTCTGCCCACCTTTTCAAAAAGCTTGATCTTCGCAGTGCCTACAGTTTAATAAGAATGCGTGCTGGGGACAAATGGAAAACTAAAAGCCTTAGCACCACCTCAGGCCACTATCAGTATTAAGTAATGCCATATGGACTATCTTGTGATCCTTCAATGGTTTCAATGCCTGATCAATGAAGTATTACGGGAGATGCTGGGAAAGTACGTGATTGCATACATTGACGACATCCTGATCTACTCACCATCTCCAGAGGAACACATCCAACATGTAAAAAGGGTTTCGAATAACCTCTGGGAAAACTAACTATATGTGAAAGCAGAAAAATGCGAATCCCATGTTTCCACCTTATCCATTCTGGAGTATATAATCAGCGAGGAGGGAGTTTTAATGGACATGAACAAGGTAATGGCTGTTAAAATGGTAATGGCCTATTCCAAGAACTGTAAAGGAACTACAAAGGTTCATCGGCTTTGCCAATTTCTAGCACCGTTTCATACAGAATTTCAGCCTCACTGCAGCTCCTCTCACAACACTGCTCAAGAAGGGGGCAATGAAAATCCACTGGAATTCAGAAGCAGGGGAGGTGTTCTCCAAGCTCAAGGAGGCCTTCACATTGGCACCTATTCTAAAGCACCTGTACCCTGAGAGGCCATTCACTGTAGTAGTGGATGCTTCGGAAACGGGATTAGGAGCCATCCTTTCTCAGCGGTTCAAAGAGAAACTGAAACTTCACTCAGTAGCATTCTTTTCCTGTAAACTAACACCTGCTGAGCAAAACTACAATGTGGGAGTCCAAGAACACAAAAACAGACTCATTATCATGCATGCACCCAGAAAAGAACTGGACATACCAACATGACACAATCCTGCCTCCATCATGATGGGGTAAATGCTATTGAATGGGACTTAGATAAGGAACTCCAGAATACACGATGTCACCCTGTGCCACATTCCTGCCCACCGGAACGCACCTACATTCCCCCACAGCTCAGAAGCAAACTCATCACGTGAGCACATACCACACCCACCTGTGGACACCCTGGCACACAGAGAACACTGGCACTTCTTAAAGAAAAATATTGGTCGCCGAACATGTCTGATGACAAATACATTTCATCATGCTCTACCTGAGCTAAGTCCAAGGTACCCAAGACCTTACCATCAGGAAAGCTCATGCCACTACCCAATTCATACTGCCCCTGGTCCCACCTGGCCATGGATTTCATCATGGACCTCCCAGAAGCCGAAGGTAACACAGTCATCCTGGTCATTATGGATAGATTCTCCAAAGCCTTAAGGCTCATTCCCCAACCCAGCCTTCCCATGGTATTCAAACTGGCCGAATTCCTGTTTAATCATGTGTTCCAATATTTTGGCATTCCCAAGGACATCGTGAGCCACAGGGGTCCCCAGTCAAATCTAGAGTATGGGTCAGGTTCATGGAGAAATTGGGGGTGACTGTAAGCCTCACATCTGGATACCACCCACAGTCTTAAGGCCAGGTGGAGAGGGCAAACCAGGAAGTAGGATGCCTGCTGAGGACATACTGTGCGGAGAACCAAGGTGACTGGTCACGCTTCCTCCCATGGGCAGAATATGCCCAAAACTCCCTAAAGCACTCTTCCACACAGATAACCCCATTCCAGTGCATCGTGGGCTTTCAATCTCCTCTGTTCCCGTGGAATGCTAACCCAACAGAAGCACCTGCAGTCGACGAATGGTTCCATTGCAGTGAGAAGATGTGAGAGCGCACACATCAACATCTTCAACAAATGGCCGATAACCAGAAAAGTTTTGCAGACCAACGACGCAGAGAATGCCCTCAGTTAAAATCTGGAGACCGCATGTGGCTCTCAACCCGCAACCTAAGAGGAGGAGCCGGCTACAGGAAGCTAAGTGCCAAGTACACAGGTCCATACAAGATCTTAAAACAGGTCAACCCAGTCACTTACAGACTAGAACTCCCTCGGCTCAGCAGAGTCACTCCCATGTTCCATGTCTCACAGCTAAAAGCTGTCAATGTAGGTCCTCTGGCAGAAGACACACCACCCACCAACCCACCCGAGCCCATGGAGATCGAGGGCCAGCCAGCTTATACCGTAATGAATCTCCTATGTTCCCGCAGATGGGAGGGTAAACTACAATATCTGGTGGACTGGGAGGGCTATGGCCCTGAATAGCAATGCTGGACTCCAGCCAAAGATATCCTGGACCCCCTATTGACCTAGGAATTTCACCGCAACCACCCCGAACAACCCTCCCCTAGGCCCAGGGGACGTCCACGCAAGTCATCTGCTCCATCACACCTGCGCCTGCTCAAGCACTTACACCCACACCCACACTCACCCACAACAACAACAGGGATATTGCATCAGACACAGATTTACAATCAGACATTGAAATGGACGATTACATACACGAACACACAGACACCGAAATGGACTACAATCCCCAAGTCCCAAAACCTACATACAACATGGCAGATATTTTCTAATGCTCAGAGTCACCTGACTACTAATTAGAAGCAGGTGACTCCAATCACACACATGTACTCCTTGAACTCTTTTTATAGGCTTCATTTCTGTGCTACCCTTGCGAAACATTAGTTCTGCTCACTTGTGTCCGTCTATTGCCAAGCATTTATTCTCTGTTTGATATCCTGGTTCTGATTATTTATGATTTCCCTGTTTCATGAGTTTGTTTTTCCCTGTCTAGTCTGTTTGCACATTGATTGACCCTTTCCTGTTTTACGTGTTTGATTTCCGCATGACAATTCTGTACCTCTACCTGAAGTGTTTACAACAGTGTTTTATCTGTGCATGCATCCCACCTGGCCTGGTTCTCATGACAATAAGCCAGCAAAGTTATTGTAACAAAGGACTCTGTGAATTCTCTAAATTATGGATACCTCTACTGTAACAAGCTATGTTTATATTAGACTTATGCAGCATGAAGACAAAATATTTAATGTTCAAATTGATAAACTTAATTTTTTTTAAAATATACATTCATTCTAAATATCAGACCTGCAGAACATTCCAAAAAAAGTTGTGACAGGCATGTTCACCACTGTGCGTCACCCTTTTTTTTTTTTTTTAAACAACATTCAGTAAGTATGGAGCTCTCGAAGAGACATGGTGAAAAAAAAGTTGGGAGGGAAAAAAAAGGTGGGAGTTTCTCAGGAAACTAACTCGGGATCCCAAGAACCATACTAGTTTTTCATTCTGGTCGATGTACTTCCAGGTCAGTTCGGCAACATATATTGGAGCGTGCACACCTGTGGGAAAGGTTGTATTTTAAAATTGGACTCAAATATAAAGACATTAAATCAATGTTTTGCAGTAGGCATGGTTGTTCACATAAGTGAAAGACGTCTAAAGAGAATACTTAACACAAGGGGACACACTCATTGCAATGCATATACTGACCTAGCAGCCCTCACTGAAATCATTAGCAACCAAGTGCAGTACTCCAGACAGCTTCACAGTACCAGCGTTGTGCATTAAAATGCCACCCCATTGAAAAAAAAAAAATAATTTATGAGATGACACTGACATGAAGGCTACCAAAAAAACCGAGGCTTTGTTTTTTTTTTTTTGCCAAACTGACCCAGAAGTAAATCGAACAGAATGAAAAACTACTATGCTTCTTGGTATCCCCAGAAATGTTTCTCGGGATCCCGAGAAACTCCCACCTTTTTTTTTCCAATGTCACTTTGGGGGCTCCATAAGTAAGTGTTTGGGAACTGAGGAATTGTATTTTTGAAAGTGATTATTTTCCCATTCTGATTCTCAACAGTCCAGGGCCTCCTCAACTTCCACAACTTTCCCAGTTTTTTGTTGCCCCTATTCCAAATTTTGTGGAATGTTGTTGCAGGCATCAAATTCAGAATTAGTGTATATTTACAAAAAGCAGCAAAGTTAAATATCTTAAACAATAAAGTTAAAATTTTAACATTAAATATCTTATATTTATTTATAATATATTCAGTTGCGTATAGGTCAAAAGGACTTTCAAATCATTGCATTCTGTTTTTATTTACATTTTACACAGCATCCCAACTTTTATGAAATTGGGGTTGTAACAGCAACAATAAATTTGCAAGTTACTATGTAAAATCAAATTTGATGATTATAGAATGTCTCAACATACGTCGATCAGCCAGAACAAGAAAACCACTGACAGATGATATGAATAACACTGATTATCTCATTACAATGGCACTTGTTAAGGGTTGGGATAGATCAGTTGAACAGTCAGTTCTTGAAGTTGATCTGTTAGAAGATGGATATATAGGCAAGCACAAGGATCTGCATTAGGATCTGCATCTGCCAGGTCTTAACTGTCAGGTCTTGATGTGCATGTGGAGAGAAGGCCCGTCTGTCTGGTCTTTTCCCAAAGAAGAGCTACTGTAGCCCAATTTGCTGAAAAAGTTAATGCTGGTTATGATAGAAAGATTAGAACACACAGTATGTTGTTGCTTGCTGTGTATGGGGCTGCTTAGCTGCAAATAAGTGCACTGAAGTCTCTATCAATAAATACATCCTGATACTGGTTCACTAAGTCACAGTCTAAGAATATCAGACTAAAAACTCTGTTGGGGAGGTAATACAGCAAGAAAAGCACACAGACAGCACAAGCTTTTTTTTTTTTTTACATTTATTTATTTATTTATTTTTACTTAATTTACTTATGTACTTCACTTTACGGTGAACAGTGAAAATTCTTGATGCATGCCTTCATTGTACCTTGAAAGATGGTGGGACCTTTCGAGCAGTGCTAGAGGATCTTAGGAAGCATGCTGGAGTATGGGGTATGGGGTGGAAGTGCTTTGAGGTAAGTGTGTGCTAGTCCATTTTTGGCTCTGTAGGCAAGCACAAATGGATGGAGCGTAGTAATGGGGAGGTGTGAAAAAGCTTAGGAATGTTGAAAACAAGCTGTACAGCTGCATTTTGAGGCTTGTGGTTGATCGTGCCAAATTCTGCTGAATGGTCAAGGAGAATGAGGACCGATGATAGTTTGGCTGTTCTAGCAGCATGTAGCATCTTGGTGATGTCCAAAAGGGCAGTCTCTGTGTAATGTGCCACTTTGAAGTCAGACTGGTTTGGATCTTGGAGGTGTTCTGTGAGAGATATAGTGATGGATGATTGTTGACAAGGCATTTGCGGATTTTAGAAAGAAAAGAGAATGGATACCAGTCAGTAGTTGCTGATGTCTGTGGGATCCAGAGTAGGTTCTGTCAGGTTGGGAATGACCCTTGCTTTCTTGAAGGCAGTTGGTACATGACCATATGTTATGGAGCCAAGTGATAAAGGGGAAAAGTGAAGGTCTGCTAGATTTTTTCAAACTTCCCATCATAAAAGGTAGCAAATCTTCAGCAGTCTGGGAGAATGGAGCAGGAGGAGCAACTGGGTTAAGTAGAGAAGAAAAGATATTCTGGAGCTTGTGAGACTATTGTGCAGAAGTTTCCAGCTTTTACTTGT
Organism: Notoglanidium maculatum; assembly: GCA_030068355.1. Lineage (NCBI taxonomy): Eukaryota > Metazoa > Chordata > Actinopteri > Siluriformes > Auchenoglanididae > Notoglanidium > Notoglanidium maculatum. The sequence continues at coordinate 3,171 of JAQQZX010117279.1, read as the reverse complement.
AGAAGGCAATCTTAGCAGGAGTCATTTCAGATGAGAATTTGGACATGAGAGCACTGTGTTAAGTTGTGATTTCTCCCACACTTTCTCTGCTGTTCTTAATTGCTGTTACTTTGACTCATATCACCTACCTAAACATTGTTGCAGACTAAGTACAATATCATGATGTGTACAAGTTCCTTTTTTAGCAGTGTGCCCTGCCACACTGCAAAAATTATTCAGGAATGGTTTGAAGAATATGACAGATAGTTCAAGATGTTGAATTGGCCTCCTATTTCTCCTAACCCCAGATCTCAAGCCAGTTGAGGACCTTCCAGATGTTGTGGACAAATAAATCATGGAGGCCCCACCTCTAAACTCACAGGACTATTTGCAGCTAAGTCCATGTAGGCAAGCACAAATGTTAGACAATGGGTTAGAGCTGTATTGGTGGCATAAGTGGGGCCTACACAATATTAAGCAGGTAGTTTTAATGCTATGGATGATCAGTGCATCATCATTCAACCCTGGTCCTTATGTAATTAATGTTAAAATGTTAAATTATATTTATGATAACTGTAAATAAAATAAATAATGTATTGTTTACTCCTGACTTAACTGTGAATTGCATCATACACTCCTGATGTGTTTTTGTTGTTCAGAGCAATAATCCTGCAGGAATTTATGAAAGTATATTATGTTTCTGCCATCTGGGTTTAATTAATATGGTCCTTATTTGAAATTACAGTGTCTGTAGAGCCACCAATACCAATGTTTTCCAGGTGAGTACTTTCTCACAGGACTGTTTTCTTAACAAGTTCTGACATGTTACCTTCTAAGTCTCTAGACAAATTCCCACCCCCATGGGTTTCTATTGCATGTTCCCATCTGCACAATATCCTCCCCTTCATCACGGCCTCTTTTGCTCTTGTTTCTTTCTATGTCTATGCACCGAACAGTGCAAAATAGTGATATTCAACATTAAGTGTAAAGTAAATTAAATACTTGAGCTATAATATTTATTATATGAGTGTAAGGTATGAATGGAAATTTCCAAATAAGCCTATTATTTAAAGAAAGAAAGATATTTTGGCTGATGCATGATCTTTTTTCTCAAAAGACAGTCTTCAGTGCCATCTACTGACCTGATGGAAGCCAAATCCATCATTATTAAATGCATTTTACAAGTAGGGAATTAACCATCCATCATCAAATAAAAGCAGTTTTATATTCTACAAGTATGTGCTTTATCATGACAGTTTTATTAATTAATTAATTAACAAGCTGTTTTATATTTCACAATTATGTGCTTTATCATAACAGTTTTATTAATTGAGTAATAAATCAATCAATCAATCAATTAGATTGTTTGTTTGTCTGTTTGCTTGGTTGGTTGGTTTATGGATGTATACATTAGGGCCTATTAATATTAAAAGATGTAGCACTTAACTTCCCTTTTTTGATGCAAATTAATATATCACAATTTCTTAGTTCCAATAAGCTGTCCTGAATTGTAGATTACAAATATGCATGTTGCTATATACAAAAACTATTTCTATAAACAAAGAAAGACACAATTTTTAATATGTTTAATCTCTCATCCACATCTGTTAAAACATCTGAATATTATTTAATTATATTTGACAATGTGTGTCCAAGTTCAACATTCTTCAGCTGAAATTATGTATATATTGGCAATAATCATTTTTTTCATATAATTTAGATGTGTTTTAGATTTGTGTTTAGTTTATGTTTAAACAGAATAACATAATATTTATGTTCAATTATCAAGAAGAGTAGAGCAAAACTGAAGGCCAAAAGAGCAAATATCTCACAGCTGAAGTAAATTTTCTAGGACAGCTGACATAAGCTGGAATAAAAGTGAAGCACACAGAATATAATATGGGTATGCTGAATGTGGTGAATTTAGCTTTCTAGCTAGAAAAGAAAGCCTAAGAAACAAAACCTAAGAAAGTAAGAACTCCTATATAACCCAACATGGCCAGGTGAGCCAAAGTTATATTCTAATATGATATTTTCCTTGTAGTAGTTCATGTTCTTGTAGAGAAATCGAAGAGAAACTGTTAACCAATGCACACAAATAAGAACCTGTATGAGAATGTATGAGGCCCAATCCATTTTGTCTGGATGTGTTAGCAAACAACTGCTTTCCCCAGTACTCAGGAGATATAGAGGGCAAAGGTGATCCCAAATTTTGTGTGTTGCACATACAGGACCACTGAGAGACCAGGGATCACTAACGGCAGCAAGGAAAAACTCCCTGAGATGGCAAAAGGAAGAAACCTTGTGAGGAACTAGACTCAAACAGGAACCCATCCTCATTTGGGTCACACTGTATAGTCCAATTACAACTAACACCCTTTTATACTAGTGTCAAGTTTAGATTGCAAGACTGTTTGTGGTGATTTGAGTCCTATGCTATTGTAGCAGAACCACTCATGTCAACTGCATTCCAACGGCATTATCACAGTTCTAGGTGTATGTTGAGGCAGTTTATATGGAGCCATATATTTACAGGAGCAAGTGGTTTCCAAGTGATGACTCCAACCAGGAGAAGGACACCGGGATGGGTCAGGCAGGGCCGGAAAGCAGAAGGGGTCAGGATCACTGGAGTCTCAGGAGTAGCATGTGCAGCTTGACAGACAGACAGAGAGAAGAGAAAAGGCAGATTGTTAGGTATGGTCATTGTCACCTAACGGTAAGGAACAGAGTATATCGTGTGCTGAGTGCAAGCAGGAACTCCGGCAAGACTAGCTATGACAGCATAACTAAAAGGGAGAGCCAGAATCCTTAGGACACCGCATCCTCAGGACATTCTACCGCTGTGCCATTGAAAGCATCCTCACGGGATGTATCACCACCTGGTACAGCAACAGCACCGACTACAACCTTATAGCTCTGCAGAGAGTGGTGCAGTGTTCTGAGAGGACAATTGGAGGTGAGTTACCCCCCTCCAGGACATCTACAGGAAGCGGTGCCTGAAGAAAGCGGGGTGGATCATCAAAGACCCCAGTCACTCGAGTCACAACCTGTTCAAACTACTTCCGTCAGGCAGGAGGTATTGCAGCATCCGGTCCTGAACCAGAAGGCTGAAAGGCAGCTTTTTCCATCAGGCCATCAGGCTGATGAACACTGTCCTCTAATACTCATAGTCACTCCACTGTCACTTTATCC
>JAQQZX010117157.1:0-10392 GCA_030068355.1 Notoglanidium maculatum | reverse complement strand
ATAAAATTATTCCGCAAAAATAAACCTTGCCTAATAATTCTGCACTCCCTGTATATATATATATATATATATATATACATACATACATACATACATACATACACACACAGCAGTGTGTCTGGTTAGGGTACCTCTTTGTTTTATCATTGGCCCCACTTGAGATGGTCGTAACATGGCTTCTTCAGAATCAGGGCTTCTAATCAAAAGCTCCTCATCTTCCTCCTGCTCCTCACTACTGGATGATGAGATGTCAGTCACTGTGTCTAGTTTTTCTAATAAAGCAAAACCAAATCATTAACATTACATTAACTTACATAATAAAACCCATCTTCATGCTTTAAAATAATTATATGCTTTCAACCAATCAATAATGAAGTACTTGAATTACATGCACATAGTAGAAGATACATGACATTACTACACATTTATCTTTAAACACGACTGACCCACTGAATATTGGAAGACACATATTTAATATTTTCTAAGTTATTTAGCACATATAGATGTAAATATCAGGAAATGAAAGCTGAAATTATGAGCCATCATCTCATTCATCTTTTGATCTTCAACCGAAATTGCCTTCAGCATATAAGAAACTGTTACTAGCTGTTCCCATACTTTTAGAGGAGAATAATTTTTCAGTACAATTGAATTCAATTTTATTTGTATAGCAGTTTTAACAACAGACATTGTCATAAAGCAGCTTGACAAAAGTATATAAATTCTGAATAATAACTTATGAATCTATACATTTATCGATATATATCCCTAATGAGCAAGCCTGTGGTGACAGCAATGGAGGCAAGGAAAAACTCCCTGAGATGAAAATAGGAAGAAACCTTGAGAAGAACCAGACTCAAAAAGGAACCCAACCTCATTTGGGTCACACTGTATAGTGCAATTACTGCTAACACACTTTAATACTAGGGTCAAGTTTAGTATTAACAGCAGTCCAATGGCATCTTCACAGTTCTAGGTGTATGTTGACACACTTTATATGGTGCCATATTTAACAGGAGCAAGTGGTTTCCAAGTCATGACTCCGACCAGGAATAGGACACCGGGATGGGTCAGGCAGGCCCGGAAAGAGGAAGGGCTCAGGATCACTGGATTCTCAGGAGTAGCATGTGCAGCTCAACAGACAGACAGACAGACAGAGAGACAGAGAGGGAGAGAGAAGAGAAAAAGCAGATTGTTAGGTATGGTCATGGTCACCTAACGGTAAGGAACAGAGTATATCGTGCGCTGAGTGCAAGCAAGAATGCCGGCAAGGCTAGCTATGACAGATAGATCCAAGATGGTGCAGCGGATGGCAACCTCGGTACCACAATCCCTAGCTTTCTCTGTTTTTGTTTGTTTGTTCAGTTATCAGTTGTCTCCCCCGATCACATACACAGAGAGGAACTCTTACTCATCAGTCAATCCAGTTGTGAAACTTTTTCTTCGTCTTTCACCCAAACAGAGTACTTTACTGAACTTTTAGTCGGAGGAGCAGTAAGTCCTTATTAGTAAATCCTCTTTACAGATTTAGTAGGAGATGCCGACAAGGGAAGCGAGCCTGAGCGCTTGTTAAACTGAACCAGCAGGGATTTTGAACTGCGCTCCCTTCAATACACCTGGCGAACGTCTGCTCTTTGGCCAACATTATGAACAAACTCCTGCTCCTCAACAGAACAAATTCGGACTTTTCCAGAGCTGCCGCCCTGTGCTTCACCGAAACCTGGCTTTGTGAGCACATCCCTGATAGCGCATTATACCTGCCGAGCTTCCAACTTCTCTGTGCAGACTGCATCACGGAGCTCTCGGAAAAAACAACAGGAGGCGGAATCTGTTTCTACATAAACGTTGGTTGGTGTACAGATGTCACAGTGCTAAACAAAACATGCAGCCCTCACTTAGAGACCATTTTCATTGACCGTAAACCGTTCTATTCACCACGGGAGTATTCCTCGTTTATTCTGGTCGGTGTTTACATCCCACCTCAGGCCTGTGTTAGTGAAGCATTACAACACATGGCTGACCAGATAAATAACATGGAGCACAAACACCCTGAATCACTGCTCATTGATCTAGGTGATTTTAACAGAGCAAAACTCAGCCAAGAACTGCCAAAATACAGAAAACACATTAAATGCCCTACCAGGGACAAAAACATACTGGACCACTGCTACACCAGATTAAAGGATGCCTATCATCCTGTCGCTTGTGCTGCCCTGGGACTCTCTGATCACTGTCTTGTTCATTTTCTCCTGACTTACAGGCAGGACCTAAGATCTGCAAAGCCCGCGGTCAAAAAACGGTGAAGAGATGGACTAGTGAAGCAAAGCTGGAACTGCAGGCTTGCACTGACTGTACTGATTGGAGTGTTTTTGAGACTGCAGCGACAGACCTGGACGATCTCACTGACACTGTGACATCCTACATCAGCTTTTCTGAGGATGTGTGTGCAAAAACTTTCCTCACATACAACAACAATAAACCCTGGTTTACAGCAAAACACAGGCAGCTTCGTCGAGCTAAGGAGAAAGCCTAGAGAAGTGGGGACAGAATCCTGTACAACCAGGCCAGAAACACACTGAAAAAGGAGATCAGAGTAGCAAAGAGGTGCTACACTGAAAAGCTGGAAAACAGGTTTTCCTCCAAAAACACTGCATCAATGTGGAGAGGCCTGCAAGACATCACCAGATAACAGGAAACCATTCCCCCACACTGCAGAGAACCATCAACTGGCCAACAAACTGAAATTGTTGACTGCAGATTCGATAAACCCTTTTTTACATCTCTCACCTTCGCTTACCACAACACTCACCCAGCACCCACCACCATGCCCCTGCCCCTCCCCACTGACAATGTACCTGCACTCAGGATCTGTGAAGATGATGTGAGTCAGCTCTTCAGGAGACAGACAATCAAGAAGGCACCAGGCCCAGATGGTGTGTCACCTTCCTGTCTGTGCTGACCAGCTGGCCCGCATATTCACACAGATCTTCAACAGATCACTGGAGCTATGTGAAGTTCCCTCCTGCCTCAAGCGTTCCACAATCAATCCGGTTCCCAAGAAAACCTCTATCGCAGGGTTAAATGACTACAGGCCTGTCGTCCTGACATCTGTGGTCATGAAATCCTTTGAAAGACTGGTGTTGACCTACCTCAATGACATCACAGGCCCCCTGCTAGACCCCCTACAGTTTGCCTACCGAGTAAACAGGTCAGTGGATGATGCAATCAACATGGGACTGCACTACATCCTGCAACATCTTGACTCCCCAGGGACATATGCTAGGATCCTGTTTGTGGACTTCAGCTTGGCATTCAACACCATCGTTCCAGAAGTCCTCCACACCAAACTCACTCAGCTCACCATACCAGCCCTCATCTGCCAGTGGATCACAAACTTTCTGAAAGATAGGAGGCAGCAAGTGAGGCTGGGAAAGATCACAACCAGCACACGGACAGTCAGAACTGGTGCCCCCAAGGGATGTGTCCTCTACCCTCTGCTCTTCTCCCTCTACACAAATGACTGCACCTCAGGAGACCCGTCTGTTAAACTCCTGAAGTTAGCAGATGATATGACAGTTATTGGCCTCATCAATGACCGTGACGAGTCTTTATACTGATGAGAGGTCAAACAGCTGGCTCTCTGGTGCAGTTAGAACAACCTAGAGCTGAATATGCTCAAAACTGTGGAGATGACAGTGGTCTTCAGGAGGAGCCCAACAGCATTGCCCCCTCTCACACTACTCAACAGCAGTGTGTCTGCCGTGGAAACCTTTAGGTTTCTGGGATCTACAATCTTCCAGGACCTGAAGTGGGCACCAAACATAGACACAATTGTCAAAAAGGCCCAGCAGAGGTTGTACTTCCTGCACCAGCTCAAGAAGTTCAACGTGCCTCAGGAGCTACTGATCCAATTTTACTCTGCAATAATCCAGTCTGTTCTCTGCTCATCTATCACTGTCTGGTTTGGTTCAGCCACAAAACAGGATAGGAACAGACTACAATGGACAGTCAGGTCTGCAGAAAAAATCATTGGTGCTGACCTACCCTCCATTCAGGACTCATACAGATCTAGAGTCAGGAAACAGGCAGGAAACATCACTGAACATCCATCATACCCTGGATACAACCTCTTCCAACTCCTTCCATCTAGTAAATGCTACAGAGCACTGTATGCCAAAACAACCAGACACATGAACCATTTCTTTCCACAGGCCATCACTATCATGAACACTTGAATCAATCTCACAGCATCAGTCAATATACTTGTGAAATAAACCAGTCAACAACAATCATCCACTGTACCTAACTGAACCCTTTGTGTATATAAAGTAACTGGTTACCCATCCCATATTTATTCTATATCCTATATTCTGTATTTATTCCAGCACCTTGCACTCTGCACAATTAGTCTTCTTTGCACATTTCCTACATACATGTAGATATATATTTACATTTAGATGTAGATTCAACTTTGTCATTGCACATGTATAAATACAGGGTAACGAAATACATTTTTACATCCAATCAGAAGTGCAAAGAGCAGCAAGTGCAATAAAAGCAGATTATGTACAGATAATAAGGTAGTGTAGAAGATGGGAATAGTTATGTAAAGTTATGTACAGAGGTGGGAATAGTTATGTTCAGATTATGTACAAAGAAGTTAAGTATACAGAAGTTATATATTGCTATACAGAAGGGCAAATACACATATGTACTATGGACAAATATACAGATGTGTTGATGTATACATTTATACAGATATACAGATGATTTGTATAGCATACAGATGTTCTATATTGCTATACAGACGGGCAAATATACAGATGTGCAATGGACAAATATACAGATGTGCTACGTATATACAGATGTACAGAGTGCTATGAATATATCCACAGAAGTGGAAGAATAGCACTGTGAACAAACTATAATAGTGAACACTGTAAGTGTAAGTATGTGCTATAACAGAGACTTATGCTATGACAGTGTCCCAAACTATAGCAGTAACCAATGTAAGCATACAGAGAATGTTGAGAATGAATGACAGTCATGGTCATGGTCATTGGGAGGGATGAGGTGGGGGAGGAGTGTACAGGGTTAAATGTGTATAGATGGGAAGGTTCAGCGGGGGACTGAGTTCAGTTGGGTGACAGTTGTGGGGAAGAAGCTGTTTCTAAACCTGCTGGTTTTAGTCCGTAGGCTCCTGTAGCGCCTTCTGGAGGGGAGGAGCTAAAAGAGTTTGTTGGCAGGATGAGAGGAGTCCCTAAGTATACTGTGTGCCCGGCTTAGACATCTCTTCTTGTGGACATCCTCAATGGCAGGAAGGGGAGTCCCTGTGATGCGTTGGGCGGTTTTCACCACCCACTGCAGTGCCTTGCAATCAGCAACAGAGCAATTCCCATACCAGACTGTGACACAGTTGGTCAGGATGCTCTCTATCACACAGCGGTAGAAGTTACCCAGTATGTCAGCAGACAGGTGGTTCTTCTTCAGTGTCCTCAGAAAGAAGAGGAGCTGATGGGCCTTTTTGACCAGGCTGGAGGTGTTGGTTGACCAGTACAGGTTCTCTGAGATGTGGGTCCCCAGGAATTTGAAGCTGGAAACCCATTCAACAGCCGTGCCATTGATGTGGATGGGGTCATGGGTGTCTCCCTTATCCTTCCTGAAGTCCACAATGAGCTCCTTGGTTTTGCTGGTATTCAGGAGCAGGTTATTTTCAGCGCACCATACCGCTAGGTGCTTTACCTCTTCTCTGTAGTCAGACTCATCGTTGTCACTGATGAGACCGATCACCGTGGTGTCATCTGCAAACTTGATGATGGAGTTGGATCCATACATAGGCCTGCAGTCATAGGTGAAAAGGGAGTAGAGGAACAGGCTCAGCACACAGCCCTGTGGAGTGCCAGTGTTGAGTGTGATGGTGGTGGAACAGTTATGTCCTGACCTAATTTGCTGGGGTCTGTTGGTTAGAAAGTCCATGATCCAGTTACAGATAGAGTTGCTGATTCCAAGATCCACAAGTTTAGTGATCAACTTGGAGAGAATGACTGTATTGAATGCTGAGCTGAAGTCAACAAACAGCATTCTTGCATAAGTATTCTTGTTGTCCAATTGTGAGAGTATACAGTGAAGCGCTGTGGATACAGCATCCTCTGTACTTCTATTTCATCAGTAGGCAAATTGGTGAGGATCCAGTGTGGGTGGCAAGCATTTCTTGAGGTGTGCCAGGACCAGTCGCTCAAAGCACTTCATAACTATGGGCATGAGTGCTACAGGGCGTTAGTCGTTCATGCACGTCAGTGATGGCACTGGAACTATGGAGGTGGTCTTGAAGCACGCTGGTACTGCTGCCTGGGAAAGGGACAGGTTGAAGATATCTGTAAAGACCCCTGCAAGCTGCTCAGCACATGCTCTAAGCACACGTCCAGGAATGCCGTCAGGGCCAGCAGCCTTGCGAGCGTTGATACTGCTCAGTGCATTATGGACATCTATGAGGGTGAGTGTGAGGGTATGGCAGTCACCAGAGGGTAGGGTTTTGGCAGACTTTTCCTTGTTGTCCTTGTCAAAACGAGCATAGAAGTCATTTGAGGGAGGACACATTCATGGCTGTCCGTGTGGAATTTCTGGGCTTGTAGTCAGAGATGGCCTGAATGTCCAGCCACATGTGTTGTGGGTCAGAGTTGACAAAGTGAATTGCATCTTGATGCCCCTCTTCAGGTTTCCCCTGGACATACTGTAGTCCTGAGCGTCACCTGATCTGAAGACATTATTACGTGTTTTCAGTAGAAGTCACACTTCCTTGTTCAGCCATGGTTTCTGATTTGGGTACACTGTGATCTGCTTTTCTGCAGTAACAATGACAATTGTGGTGTTGATGTATTCCAGTACTGAGTATGTGTAATAGTCAATGTTTGTGTGAGAGCTGCAGGTGGCCTGAGAGGCAAGCATGCTCCAGTCCGTGTCCTTAAACCTGTCCTGGAGTACAGAATCTACCCCCGCTGGCCACACTTTGATGGTCTTCACTGATGGTTTCACACGGTAGATAAGCGGTGAGTACTTGGGGGTGAGAAACAAAGAAAGTTGTTCAGACTGTCCCAGGTGGGGAAGGGGTGTTGCCGTGTAGGCTCCAACAATGTTTGTATAGACATGATCCAAGGTTTTATCCCCTCTGCTGTGGCAGGAGACATGTTGATGAAATTTAGGTAGCACTGTCTTCAGGTTGGAGTGGTTGAAGTCACCCGCTACTATAAATGGAGCCTCAGGGTGTGCAGATTGTTGTTTGCTAATGGCCGCATGCATTTGCTCATAGCATGCTTGGCACTAGCATCCAGTGGGATATATGCAGCTGTTATTATAGTGGAGGTGAACTCCCTCGGCAGATAGACCGGTCTACACTTAACCATGAGATATTCTAGGTCAGCTGAGCAATGGTTTCCAACAATGACAGAGTTCGTACACCAAGCCTTGTTAACATAAATTCACAATCCTCTTGTCTTACCCCTCATTTCCCCCGCCTTTGTTTACAGTCTCCGCGCCGTCTTCAAGCACTTCCGGTCAGCCGAGTGGCCTGCGAAGCATCAGAATATATATACAGATATATATTTCTTTCTTGTACATGAACAAATGTTTCTTTGTAAAAGCTGTATAAATACATATATCATTTTTAAGCACACCGAGAGCAAGGTAAAACAGGAGGTAAAACCCAAGGTAAAAATTCATTGTATGTGTACATATTCTTGGTCAATAAATCTGATTCTGAATTATATTAAAATGTCTTTATATTAAAATTAACATTAATTAAAGAAGTAGTTGTTTTGAGTTATTTAGAATTGGATTTAACCAATTCAAATGATCCAAATGTCAGTTGTTGTTTTAATGTTTTAAGGAAATAAGTTAAACATTCACATTCTTTCATATGATGTCCAATATTATTATTATTAATAATAATAATAATAATAATAATAATAATAATAATAATAATACTAAAAGCACTATATGGACTAAATATTATGATTCCAATAATGTCAGGATGTGACTTTTTCCACAACTGTAAAAAATCAAACAATAGTAGGTAATTATTATTTTGGCAATTAACAGCTGTCATGATGACAGAAATGCTTATACTTGCAGATGGTGAGACGAACTCTACTTCCCAGGAACACATTGATAAGTGATATCAATCTCCAATGCTTCCAGTCACCTGGTTATGGATTAGTTACACTTGCATCCAATTATTTGTGTGCCAAGGACCCTGAATATACTCACTCAGTTCCATGTGTACTGCCAAGCCTTATTTTCGGTGTACAGTATGCCTTCTGTTTTTTTTATGCTTGTTGTATGTTTGGATTACTGTCAGTTCCTGCACATGACTGATTGCTTCACTAACAAAAATGGATGCAGTGGATTCAGAAATTCTCTGAGGCTCACTCATGGCACATGGAGGACACATTGGCGATGAGGAGAGATGCATTCAGGAAATGGCTACCCAACTTCAACATATCACAGCCAGTCTCTCCCTGATTACAACCCATCTCCCTGTGCCTACATCACGACCCAACACCACCATGCCTCCCTTTGCTCGACCTATCAAATATGCCAGGGATCCTGCTCAATACTGAGGCTTCCCTACTGCAGTATCAACTGTATTTCACAGTGCAGATGTATGTCAGACCAAAGCAAGACAGCACTGCTAATTAGCCTGCTCATTTACAACTGAATGGGAGAGAAGGGGTGAGCCAATAACTTCATACTAATTTTATTACATTATTCCATTGAGTGTCCAATCTTGCTCAGTAGATTGGAGAACATCTCATGTCAATCAGGCAGGGGTGAAGACAAGCAGTCGAATATGCCCTGGAATTCAGAATGCTCGCAGCAGAGCGTGCCTGGAATGAACTAGCATTGAAGACCAAGGTTTAAATAGTGATATACTCACTGAATTGGCTTGCAGTGATAACAAAGCCTCTCTGGATTCAATCATTGATCTTGACATTCACCAGGACAACCTGCTTAATGACAGTTGCTTCATGAACTCTCAGCACCACCCAGCAATATCAACATGGCTCCAGAACTGATGCAGCTTGGCAATACTTGCCTTACACTGGCAGAACTTGTGAGGAGAGAAGACGAGAGGGGCTGTGTTTTTACGATGGAGGTTCTAACCATTTGACCATCTGATCGACCTGCCCATTCCACAGACAATTAGCACCATTGATGGTGGCCCAACCAGGGAGAGGATGATTCTACAGTGCACCCAGCCCATTGACCTTATGGCAAACAACACAATTAACTTGGGCATTCTGTGGCTACATGTCCACAATCCTAGCAACTAATGGATCAAACAAGACATTACAATATGGTCTAATTACTGTAATCAACATTGACACAAATGACCATGTGTGTTCCTCTCCTTAACCACCATCAAAAGCCCCAACACTGGCACTCCTGTACACATTCCAGCAGAATACCATGATTTCTTGGATGTATTCAGCAAAACCAAAGACAATGCATTGCCTCTACATCATATTTAGGACTGTGTGATACACCTTCTCCTTGGGAGCACTCCACCACATAGCCATATTTAACCTCTGTCACTAGCAGAACAAGAAACCATGGACATATATGTGCAGGAGGCTCTTCAACAAGAAAACATGGTGGGGACTGAGACCATGCATTGATTACACAGGCCTAAACAAATTTATGGTAAAATTCCCTTATCCACTTCCACTGGTGCCTTCTCCATTAGAGCAGTTCTAATCCACCTGCATTCTTACCAAGCTAGACCATAGAAGTGTGTACAATCTGATTTGCATTTTTGTCATGGACAAATGGAAAATGGCGTTCAGCATCTCAGCAGGCCACTACCACTAACAGATGATACCTTATGAATTATCTATGGCTTATAGACTATCTTCTGCACCTTCGGTATTTTATTGTTTTATTCATTTTTTATTTATTTTTGTTATTAGGGTTTTCTTAATTCATATCCAACCTTCCTGAGTCCCAAGGTGACCCTTATGGTCATGGACCATTTTTTCCTATCTCTCAGACTCATTCCCCTGCCTATGTTTCCAACAGCATTTGAGTTAGTTGAGTTTCGGTACTTCGGTATCCTGGAGGATATCATCAGTGTCGGGCTCCTCAGTTCATCTCACGAGTATGGTCAAGTTTTATGGAAAAATTCCGAATCACGGTGAGCCTGATATCAGGGTACTACCATCAGTCCAATGGTCAGGTGGAATGCTGACTAATGCTTATAAACTGCCTCAACATACTCCTAGAACTGTGATGATGCCATTGGATTTCTGTTGATGTGAGTGGTTCTGCTACAATGGCATAGGACTCGAATCGAATCACCATGAACAGTCTTGCACTTTAAACTTGACCCTAGTATTA
>JAQQZX010117096.1:0-10396 GCA_030068355.1 Notoglanidium maculatum | reverse complement strand
CCAGGGTTTCATTGACTCTCCTGCTGTGTTTTCTGCCGTGGTAAGAGACGCATTGGCTGAATTTGTGCCACCTGCTGATACAGTTCTCCTGCAATACACGGATGATTTATTGTTGACGGGAAACAGTGAGGAGACCTGCAGAAAAGGCTCACTATCTCGACTGCAACACCTGGTGCAGTGCGGCTTCAAGGTCTCGCTCTCTAAACATCAGTGGTGTCAACCCTCAGTCAAATATCTAGGTTGTATCCTGTCTGCTGGTGAGAGACAGCTCTACGAGGATCGTCGTGCAGTTATACATGATATTCCACCTCCAAACACACAGAAAGGCATGCTCAGCTTTCTGGGACTTGTTAACTATTACAGACAGTGGATCCCTGATTGTTCCTACCATGATAAGATCTTACAGGAATACTGCTGGAAAGCACACCCTGAGAAACTAACATGAACTTCTGACATGATGAACTCATTCAGACATCTGAAAGCAGCCCTTTGCTCAGCTCCAGCTTTGGGTCTGCCCGCAGTACGCACTACCATTCCACCTCTATGTCTCTGAAAGTGACAGTCAGCTTCGGGGGTCCTGGCCCAGGAGCATGGTGGTAAGCATCGTTCTGTAGCCTACCTGTCTAAAACTTTTGATTTGCTCATTCAAGGCATGCCAGCCTGCCTTAGGGCAGTTGCAGTAGCAGCTTTCATGGTAATGGATGCTGAAAAGATAGTTCTCTCACATCCTCTCGTTTTGCACACATCTCATCAGGTCACTACTATTTTGAATAACATTCAAACACAACACATGACAGCCCGGGGGCATACTGGTTATGAAGCTATTCTATGTGCAACACAAAATCTCACTATTAAAACTGCATCATCACCAAATTCACCTGCAGTTCTATTACAGCGTCTCTTATCTCACAACACTGATTTGGTTTCAACTGAACATGATTGTTTAACCCTGATTCAGGAACACTCAAGTATACGCCCTGACCTCTCCTCTGTTCCATTTGAAAATGGTGTACATTTTCAAGGCCTTAATTTTGTTCAAGGCTCTTGTAAAATCTAGGGTAAGAGTTGACTTCAGGTTCTACTCCCTTATGGAGAACCTGGACGAGTTCACGTGCCAGTGGTGCTTCACTGACACTGTCTGCTCCATCTTTGAGGGGCAGCTGAGTTTTAACCCCGTATTTTCATGAAATACTGGATTTGTCCTTTTATTCATTTAATCTATCCATTTTTTTTATCCTTTATTTATTAATCCATATTTAATGTGCAAAATGTAATGTCAATATGTTACTAGTGTCACAAATCAAGCATCTTGACAATAAAGGTGTCTTAAAAAAAATCTCTCTCTCTCTCTCTCTCTCTCTCTCTCTCTCTCTCTCGCTGTCTGCGCATGCAGTGTGGCGTGTAGCGTGCATGACAGCGGTTGACTTTTTGTCAGCTTTTTTCAGCATTTAATGCTTTTTTCCCCCCTGTATAACATCTCAGGGTTTTTTGTGAATTGTGTGCGAGAAAATACTCGTCTGTGTGTGTGTGTGTGTGTGTGTGCGCTCCCAGCGCGCGGCTGTGTGAGAGTTTAACTTGCCGGCACAGTGTGCGGATTGTGTGCAAGGTGAGTGGAGAGGAGTGTGCGTTAGCGGTTGGTGATGTAGTGGGGCACGAGAACATTATCTCTGACTCCCGCATGTTCAGTGCGATTGTGGTGTTTTTTAACAATATAAATAGAGTAAACAAGCTAGTGCAGACTGGTATTATGATTTATGACGAGCTCATCTTGGTTTCTCCCCTAAGTTCCCCCTCAAAGAAAATCATGTTGTCTAATGTCCCTCCCTTCATTTCCCACGCTGCACTAGCTGTCGAGATTTGGACAACTGGTCTCCCCCATTAAGAGAATCTCCCTTGGCTGTAAGGCTGACCTGGTTAAACACTTGCTGTCTTTTAGGAGGTCTGTTTTTATGGTGTTAAAGGATGAGGTTGAATTAAACCTCGTGATCAAATTCAAGGTAGAGGATTGCGACTACAGTATTTACGTATCCTCTGATACTGACATGAAATGTTTCAAATGTGGAAAGACAAGTCATCTGGTTCATGCTTGTCCAGAGAGACAAAGTGACCCTGGTGTTTCGGAGCAGCCAGGGCTGGATGCAGCTGGGCCCACTGTGGTCGTTCCCCCTGCGACTGAAGTGTGTCCGACTGCTGAAAACCCTGGCGTGGCTGCCGCTTTAGAACAAGTGCAGAGTGGAGCCCAAACCCAACCCGAAGCTCAGGTGCCTACTGCAGCTGCACTAGATCAGGAGAAGCCCAGTTTAGCCAAACCAGCTGCAGAAAAACCTTGTTCCGCTGAAGCAGAAAAGGAAAGACTCCAGCTAGTGGAGAGTGGTGAAGTGTCAGAGTTACCTGAGACAGCAGAGGCAGACACAGAGGTATAGAGCCAGAACATGGAAACACCCACTGTGCTACCAGTCGAGGGGGACGGGGGAGACATAGTGATGGAAGATGAAACCATGTTTAAAGTGCCTATTAAAAGAAAAAGCAAGGCAAGAAACAGGGGAACAAACAGACTAAGAGAGACATGAAGGTAGGAGACATGAAGGAGAGAGATATGAAGGAGGGTCAGACAGTGACACATTGTCTGAAGCTGATCTCAAGTGTAGTTACCAAGAAGAATGCTTACCAGTTGTTTACTCTGCTGAGGGCATTAAAGCTTTTTTTAGAGGATACTAAATGGCGAAAAAACATTGTTATTGAGGAATTTTTTTCCCAACCGCAAACAGTTTATCCATGATGTTAGGCATTTTAGAAGGGAAGGGGCTTCTATTGAGGCAGAAGTTTACCGTCTGAAAAAACTGATTACAAGGGTAAATCGAGAGAACTCTGAATATGATGTGTAAAGTTGCTGGTGTGTTTTACTTCTATAAAGTGGTTTTTAATTATTTGGATGTTTTACTTATACTCTCTTCTAATGAGTGAGATCCGTGTTGTGAGTCTAAATATCAACGGAGCACGGCAGTATGAGAAGAGAGTGAAACTATATGAACTACTAAAGCAGAAGCGCGTTGATGTCACGATGATGCAGGAAACTCACAGTGATGCTAGCAATGCAGCAGACTGGGTAAAGGAGTAGGACGGGTTAGTGATTTTAAGTCATAACACATCACTTAGTGGTGGGGTGGCCTTATTGTTTACTCGTAATTTCATCCCCAGCTCTTACACAGTAGAAGAGTTTTTAAATGGGAAGCTTTTAAAGGTAAAAGCGTTTTATGAGAATGATGTTTTTGTTTTTATCTGTGTGCACACTCCCACCAAGGCAGTGGAGAGAATGTTGTTTTTAGACATGCTCAATTTCAACTGCAACACTGCAGATATTTTAATTCTGGGTGGAGATTTTAACTGTACAACTAATGATTCAAACAGGAACCATATAGAACCTCACATAGCCTCCCACAAGCGGATGTTGGAGATGATGGAGGCCCACGAATTATGCGATGTCTGGAGAAATGCCAACAAAAAACAGAGGCAGTACACGTGGGCCCACGCTATAGACAACACACTCTCCCTGGCAAGACTCGATCGCTTTTACTGTTTTAAACATCAGTTGACCTATTTTACAAAGACTTTTATTGTTCCAGTAGGCCTCTCTGACCATAGCATGGTACAGTGCAGCACTAGCAAAGAGAATGTAAAACCCAGGAGTGCTTACTGGCATTTTAACACTGTACTTTTGGAAGATGCTAATTTTATAGTCTTTTATTTATTTCTGAGGTCATTTTAACTTAGGAAAGAAACATTTTAGCTCTTTGCAAGAGTGGTGGGATGTGGCGAAAGCACACGTCAAGGTGTTCTGTCAACAGTACACTCTCAATGTAACAAGAGACATAATCAGATCGCTTAAAGCGCTGGAAATTGAGATAGTGGAACTCCAGTATTTGGAGGCCACAGGAGATCGAGGGCATATTGAAGCTCTCAAAAAGAAAAAGCCACAATAAACGATCTGTTGGGCACTACAGCACAGGGGGCGCTGGTCCGCTCACGCTTTAAAAACGCGACCGAGATGGATGCTCCTTCAAAGTTCTTCTTTGGTCTTGAACAAAAGAATGGACAGAAAAGAATCATGCATGCTGTGCGAACAGAATCAGGGGATCTCGTTTCCGAGCCCACTGAAATTCGTGAGCAGACAGTCAGCTTTTATTCGAAGCTTTACTGTAGCGCGCGGTCAGTGGCACAGGCGGTGGTGGAGAGCTTCCTTAACGACCTGCTCAAGCTCTCAACACAGGTGGCAGAGGAAATGGGAAAGGAGTTGACGCTGCGAGAGCTCCAGGAACTCCAGCGTTCCGGCTGCAGTTCAAACAGAGACTCCTCACTGGACCCACAGAGCTAGTGTGGAGAGCACCGGCCTACAGACTGCTGCACACAGTAGGAGGGCTGGGTCTGGACAGAACGCTGTTTTTAATGGACACAAAAATGCTGGACACTACTTGGCTACCCACTTTTTATCATGGAGTTTTTAAAATCTGGAACTGTTTTAAAAAACAAAGCAAAGGACACAGGACATTACACTGGTTGCTGGAAGAGCCCCTGGTGTACGGAGGATGACTGGACATCTCCAGGAGGACTTCTCTCTCACTTTCCAGGTCTCTGGCTATTTTGAAGGTTGTGACACTCCGAGTGTACTGAGTGGTGGTGGGATTAATGGTGTTTATATAGTAAGTGTGTGAATAAGTGGGTGTTTGGGTGGGTGTTGTGTGTAGTGTTTGCAGTCGGCCGGCGGTTTACTGGCCGGCGTGCTGCACGAAAATGGACTTTTGCAAACTGACTCGGAAGCATGGAGTGAGAATCTCCACCGCTTTTCCGTGCTCAGTAGAGGATTGCAGTCTGGCTGTAGGGGAGGTTGTTGGCTGCACCAGCGTAAAATCCGCAGCGAGGATGAACAGCGCTGTGGTGATCTTTCTGGACGATGTAACAAATGTCAACACGCTGACTGAACGCAGGGTTGTTATTAAAGACCCTTTCGTGCCCGTTATGCCACTTGCTACACCGGGGAAGCGGGTTATTATCGCTAACATCCTGCCGTTCATCAGCAATGAGATTTTACTGAGAGAACTGTCTAGGCACGGAAAAGCTGTTTCTCCGGTTTAAAAACTACTCTCGGGATGCAAATCGACATTACTCAGCCATGTGGTTTCACACAGACGCCAGGTGTATATGATCCTGAAAAAGAGCCTTGTATTTTTATACCCATTTGTACCACAGTGAGCACACTGAGGATGAGGACGCTTTTAACTCCTTCTGCAGCGGACTGGCCAGAATCATTGAAGAGGCCAACAAGGAACTGGGAGCTCCTCTGGCCTCAGAGGAAGTCTACGCAGCGTTGCAAAGCATGCAGGGAGGGAGGGCCCCAGGCATTAATGGTCTTCCACCGGAATTTTACAAAGCTTTCTGAAATGAACTGAGTGGAGACA
Source organism: Notoglanidium maculatum (assembly GCA_030068355.1). NCBI lineage: Eukaryota > Metazoa > Chordata > Actinopteri > Siluriformes > Auchenoglanididae > Notoglanidium > Notoglanidium maculatum. The sequence continues at coordinate 4,943 of JAQQZX010117096.1, read as the reverse complement.
TTTTACAAGTTTTTAACGAAAGCTTTATAAACGTATCCCTGCCTCAGAGCTGCAAGAGGGCAGTAATAACTTTACTGCCAAAGAAAGGTGACCTCCAGGATATAAGAAACTGGAGACCAGTCTCACTGTTGTGTACAAACTATAAGTTACTCTCAAAAGTCCTGGCTAACAGGCTGAAGGAGGTGATATATCAGGTCATCCACCCAACTCAGACATACTGTGTGCCCGGCAGGTCTATTGTTGACAACGTGTCACTGATTCGAGACCTTTTGGAAGTCTCTGGTTCTTTGGGCGTTGATGCTGGTCTGATTTCCTTGGACCAGGAAAAGGCATTTGACCGTGTTGAGCACCGATACCTCTGGAAACTCTTACAGAGGTTCGGCCTCAACCCTGGTTTTATCGCCAAGACGAAGGTGTTGTACGAAGACGTCGAGAGTGTACTGAAAATCAATGGTGTTTTATGTAAACCTTTTAATGTGACTAGAGGGATAAGGCAAGGATGCTCACTGTCTGGGATTCTCTATGCCTTATCCATTGAACCCATGTTGCATAATATTCGCTCTGCTATTTATGGTCTCATTTTACCTGGTTTTAAGACACGTTTCATTGTTTCCGCTTATGCTGATGATGTTATTGCTACTGTTAAAAATCAAGAAGCTGCAAAGATGAACTGGGCAAAGAGTGAGGCTGTAGCAGTGGGGAAATGGCCTGTAGGTCTCCCTCACCTACCAGGAGGGTTAAAATGGAAGCGAGGAGGGCTGAAATACCTGGGTGTATATCTAGGAAATGAGGAGATGGGGAAAAAAAGAACTGGGAAGGAGTGGTAGAAAGGTTGGAGGGAAGGCTATCCAAGTGGAGCTGGCTTTTACCCAACATGTCATACAGAGGAAGGGCATTAATCATAAATAACCTTATAGCATCCACATTACGGCACATGCGTAGAACCCCAACCTGGGCTTTTACCACTATAGTAAATTTTTTCTGGGACAAATTACACTGGATCCCGCAATGTGTACTTTATTTGCAAAAAGAAGAGGAAGGGCACGGTCTGGTGCACCTAGAGAGCAGAGCAGCAGCATTCAGACTACAGTTCATTCAGAGGTATCTCACAGGGTACGATGATGTATTGTGGATACCAGTTACGATTTTTAGGAAAATTGAAGGACTGTGTTTAGATGCATCTCTGTTTAATGGACTGCAGTTTTATACACTTGCGTGATTTGCCGATTTTCTATCGAGCACTTTTTAAAGCATGGACTCTTTTTAAATGGAAAAGGCTAGAACCGGCTGTATCACTGTTCTGGCTCCTGGAGGAGCCGCTAATCCATATATCTGATAATCCGGCTGGATGTGCAGGACAGCAGCAGACCAGGTCTCACCCAGAGACTGATCTCATCCAGGGCATTGAAGCTATGGGACATAGTGGATACTGCAGGACCAGGACTCCGCAACATGGAGGAAGCGGCATCTTGGCTGGGCCTGAGGTCAACCAGTCACACCAGGGACATCTTATACAGGTGGACTAAAAGGCTGAGCAGTGAAGAACTGGATATGCTTCGTGATTATCACACCAGAAAAGAAACTCCAGATGAAGGAGATCCCTTTCCCGAACTTGGTCTGGAAATAGACCAAACTGGACTAGCAGGACCACTGCTGGTCTGTAAGACCACTGCGGCGGTGGAACTACACATGGCAAAGGGGAAAGTGCTATAAAGGTGCTGTGTACAAGCCCTAACTGGAAGAAACTGAGCAGGAGAAAGGACACTGTGTGGAGACAGAGGCTGAACGTGCAGGAGGACTGTAAGCCAGTGTGGAGGCTGTTTTAATAAACCACTGCTAAACAAGAGGACCGGTGACATTCAATGGAGGATCCTACATGAAGTGCTGGCCATCAACTACTTTGTCTCCAAGATCAACCCTACTGTGTCCATGAACTGCCCCTTCTGCCCTGACCCAGAGACTGTGTTTCACTGTTTTTTAAATTGCAAAAGACTGAGTCCTCTATTCAAAGTTTTAAAAGCTGTCTTTTTAAACTGTGGTGTGGTGTGGAGCGATGAAGCTTTTATCTTTGGTGCAGGATATAGAAAAGAAAATGTACAAAAATGGCAACTTTTAAACTTTACAGTGGGAAAAGCTAAACTGTCTCTCTACAAGAGCAGGAAAAACCAGGTGGGAGGAGCTCTAGGTGAGGAGGTTTTAACTTTGTTTAAGGTTCTGGTAAAATCCAGAGTAAGAGTGGACTTCAGGTTCTATCACCTCATCACTTGGAGGAGTTCATGTGCCGATGGTGCTTTATGGACGCTGTCTGCTCTGTCTGTGAAGGGCAGCTGGTTTTTAACCCTGTGTTTTCGTAAAATACTGGTTTTGTCTTTTTTATTTTTCTGTTTTAATTTTCTATTTTTTATTTATTTTTTAATACTCATGTATATTTAATGTACTGAATGTCATGCTGACATGCTACTAGTGTGACACATCAAAGATCTTTGAAAATAAAGGTGTTTTAAAAATCAATCAAAACTCTCTCTCTCTGTCTCGCACTGTCTCGCACTGCATGCTGGGTAAGTAAGTCTGTTCGGAGAGCATGTGGAGCTGCTGAGTGAGACTGGAACTTTTTTGGGCTTTCTCAATGTTTCTAACTTTTTCTATTGTTTATTGAAAGTAAGGTAAGAGGCATTTCACTGATTTTGTATTTGCATTGGTGTGTGAGAAGATGGGTGTGTGCATCCCTCTCTCTGTCACTCTCTATCTCTGTTCACTAATAACCTGGTGAAATAAATCATACAGAAAGAATGGGCATTTGTAAATATCTAACAATTCAATTTACCTCAGTTCAGGAAGTGACAGTGTGATAAAACAGTTAGATGCATTATGTGGATAAGAAATCTAAAATATAGCAAAATATCAGCTGAGAAAGTCCTCCTTTTGCAGGTCTAAAATGAAATGAATAATAAATAGCAATATTGAAACAAATAGGTGATTGAATTAAACAAATAAGTAAATAAGAAAAAATTTGAAATTTTAAAGTATAGTATGAAAGGTGTGGTGTTTGTTCAGAGTGATTTAACACTGCGCGTGCACTTGTGTGGTGTGTTCCATCTCATCAGCTCTGGTCTTGCTCTCTAAAGCCTCCATGTTGGGAAGCCGGTGTTGTTGGGTCTGTACGAGACGTTTTATCTGCTGGTGATGAAAACGCTGAAGCTAGGACTGCAGGGACTCCTGACTGGTGTACAGCTCAGGCTCGAGGAGGGCTCTGACTACCCTGACAGGTCAGAACACCCAATACATGCATGTGTGGCTGAGGTACCCCAACAGTGCTTTGCGATTAATACACTTGTTGTAATGCTGATCATTACATATGATTACTATAGAGACCATTTCAAATGAATATTCATAAGTACAGGAAGTGATGTCATTGTTCCTAGGATAGATCCAATTGGCAGTAAACGGTGTTCAAAACAATAGTGAAGGACCATATTTTTTAAATCATTCTTATGATTTTTAATATTTTTCTCTCTTTCTTTGTCTGTTATTTTTTCAATTTCTTTATTTCTTCCTTTTTATTTTTCTAACATTTTATCAGTCCCTTTAGTAGTGTTTGTCTCTCACTTTCCTTGCTTTTCCCCTCATGTTTTCTGCTTTCCATTCTACCTATTTGATTCATGTTCATCTCTCTCTCACCTTTTCTTTTATTCTTTCATTATTTTGTCATTTTTTTCATGTTCCTTGTTTTTTTCCTCTTTTCTTTAGTGTAGTGTAATCATGATCTCAATATCGACCAAAATAATTGTGATTATGCTTGGTGTGATAATCGAGCAGCCCTAGCTTGCAGCATGAGAGAGTGAACAGAAGGCTAATACAGTATTTTGACTCCTCCTGGACTCTCGAGTGTGTGGATTAATGCATGAGACCAAAAGGATGCTGGTGAAGGGAGAGGTTTATTTGTGTGTTTCAGATGTAAGCAGGAATTATGGCGTAGTATTTTGATCTCCCTGAGTTCTGTGTCCTGTGACTTTGTCTCGGGGTGCAGTGTACTCCTCCATGTTGGGTAAACCAGACACGACACAGCAGCTCAGAGCACAGTGTGAAATCTCCATTTCTTCCATTTCATACCATTTGTCAGTGTTGTTATCGTAACACTCCACTTTGCAGACGGTGGAAAAACTGGAAAATCCTCCAACAACGAACAGGAGGTTGTCCACCACCCCAATGCCGAAGCTGCTTAGCTGGTTTATCATGTCTGCAATGAGGCTCCAGGAGTTTGTCTGAGGATCGTACCTCTCTGCATTCCTAGGAACATTTATGCCACCAACGGCGTAAATTTGTCCATCATACGCTATCACGTCCAAGCCACTCCTTCTGTTTATCATGGGGGAATGAGCGTCCACTGGCTGGTCTGAGGACTGTAATACTCCGCCGAATGCAAATACTCATTCCCATCGAAGCCTCCACATACGTAGACTTTGCCATTCAGTGATGTAGCACCTGCATTGCTCCATTGCGCGTGCATTGGTAGTATCATACACCACTGGTTGGTCTCAGGATTGTATCGCTCAGCTGTATTGAGTCGGTCGTGGCCATCGTATCCTCCCATTGCATAAACATGACCTTCCAGCACACACACACTCACGTGACTGCGGCGAGAGTGCATGGGGCCCACCTGAGCCCAGGTTCTGGTGATGGGGTCAAACCGTCTGACACTGCTGAAACTCTCCAGGACATCACGTCCACCTATGCAGTAAACAAAGCCATTCAGGACCGCCGTCCCATGGAATCCTCGAGAACTCTCATCGGTGCACGTCAAGTTGACCCAGCACTTTGCTCGCGCATCATATGCTTCTATGGCGTTGGTGTAACACAACCTGTCCCACCCGCCGATGGCCAGCAGAACGGCGCTGGGTAGGCGGGGCCTCGTGAGCTCAGGGCTGAGACAATCGTATGTGTTG
>JAQQZX010117075.1:0-10397 GCA_030068355.1 Notoglanidium maculatum | reverse complement strand
TGTGTGTGTAGACTAATTTGAAGGTCTGCATGAACAGCATTAATAACTCATGTGAACTTATGATATTGGCCGCTTGATTATGTCATAAATTAATATGATACTACAGCATCTGCATAAGCCTTTAATTAAATCTAAATTTTCCATCTACAAGTATAATTCTGTCAGCAGTACATTTAGTACCCAAACAGTTTTCTGATTGTTATTTAAATGCTTAGTGTCTTTTGAATGGGGCAGGTCATGGATAAGCAGGCTTAATATTCTCAATCACTGCAAACACATGGCCTCCGTCACGTAGTATGCTTACTACAGAATGCAGCATCAGCAGTGATTCTTACATTTAACCTCTCTCTTTGGTCAGCAGTACCCAGAAAGGGGTGGAAGTAACTAAGCTCTAATTTCTGCCAACCCACTCCATCCAAGCATGCCTGTCCTTTGCCTCAGTCCTCCTTCACACACCAACTTCTCTTTGCTACACACACACACACACACACACACAGTTTCCCATATTCAGTTTCCCATACATGATCCAATTTTCTCTACAATGTTATTTTTGATCTTTGAGGGTTCTATCACACACATCACTGAACCCTTAAATATGACCATAGGTGCCATATAACATGAGAGGGCTCCCTTGCTCATCATAACATCAACTTCATATGAAGTAGTTCTTGGGTAACCATCCTTACAGCTTCACAACCTAACAATCCCCACAAGCTTCATTGCTCCATGTTCCTACAGATTCCCAACTCTATGCTAGAGGCAGAATTCACTTCAGTTATTCTGACCTCATGCCACCTTGGAATCATATCTGTCCTCTATCATGAGAATAGAATCAAGCTATAGGTGAAAATATTCAGAGAAGGCACTTCAACAAGCCCTCCATATTTGTCCCTCCACTTCACCAGCTTCAGCTGGGTTTTATTTTTCAAGAAAAAGCAATGGGGTTTTGTGTTTTTGCCCAGATAAAAGGTGTTTGAACAAGACCATAACAGTATCAACTTCTCTTAGTGCCATCAGGTATAGAGCCATTAAGTAACTCCTCTTTTTAACCAAAACTTGATCTCAGAGATGAATGCAACAATACACAATCCATAAAGTATCTATTGTAATTAACTTAATAAGAATATTATGAACATGTGGAAACTAATTAGCATGTGTATGCAAATAAAATATTTTCATGAAACCAGAAACTCACCTTTTCTTCCCCCATCTGCAATGAATGATGCTTGCAAGGTTCCTGGCCAATGAATCGCTTGAATTGCCCTCTACTGGATGCTTGAATTAGAACAGCCACAGCTTATGGGTTTTTTTTAAGTAAGCTGTATATTGCACATCATGAGTCATGTTTCTGTCATTTTTGGCAAACAGACTTGCAAGAGAAAGTGGCCAAAATCACATGATAAGATTATGCTCCTGAGTGCTCAGATCAGAAGTTACAAACTCAAAATCCTTTGGAACAGTTTTACAAGAAATTACGATTGCTTTTTTTTGCTATATCAGAATTTGAGATTACAAAATCCAAAATATGGTTTTGCAAGTTGTGAATTACAATAGAGATTAAAATTTGGTTTTGCAGTGCAAATCATACCATATTCTTCTTTGTATTTAAGTCTCAATTCTACATTTATAAACTCCTCTCAATTGTCAATTGAAAGGAGGTAAAAGTAAGTTAAAATGGAATTTGGGCATCACACAAGCCTTCAGTGACTGCAAAAGAAGGTTCACATTGGCTCCTGTGTTCAAACATCCTTTACCCCACACCTAATTTCATTGTGGAGGTGGATGCACTGAATACTGAATTAGGAGCAATTCTCACATTCACACAGACAAGGTGACCCATTCAAACACTTTCCATTTTTCTCACACAAGTCACATCCAAACAGTCATATAACCAAGGTTACATACTTCCTTTCATTCTATATTGCCTGCATATGAAGGAAATTGGGATTTCCTTCAAAACTTATGAAGGGTATATACCAAAGTTGTCACAAGTGTTCACCACAGATAGCCCTCATAAATCATACACATACTGTACTTTATTGAGGATATGAATGAAGTGTAAATACTTCATCCTACTGTGGAAGAGAATCACCTAAGATGTTGATACTGTTCTTTAGGCTATGGAGGATGAAACTCACACATCTACTGATACTTATACTGTGAAAATGAGAACACTCACTCAGCAATCAGTACTCTCTACTGAGGGTGAGAAATACTCATGGTTCTGATGGTGACCACTTCACCTGGGACAGTTGGTTTGATATGATGAGTGATGGGCATAGAACAGTTGGAACCATGGTCTGTTAATCCAGAGCTTGTTCACCCATCTCAATAAGCCATATTCTCCATAGAATGAGCCATACAATGAATGAGTGCTGCTTTACATTTTTCAGTCTGCTTTACTCTTGCCACATTGGCACTCATTGTCAAATTAGGACTCAGTTTCATACAATAATAGACAACCCCAGATAGCACACAATGCAACTATACTTCATTTAAGCTGTTGAATTTGACTCATGCCCTTTGCCAGCTTTTCTAAACTGCATTCCAACAATGTAACGGCACGCTCCCATTTTTACTGGGGGAGCTCAGGGTAGTTTCTGCCCTGTTTCTGTAGCTAAAACCAAGTAGTTAATCATTTTCTCCTTAGACCCATTTTCAGATCCAGAGTTGTACATGGCAGTTCAACTGTCATTATCTGCTTTGAAGAATCTCAGACACCGATATTGTCATAGCATAGCAAAACTCCAATGAGATTGGAGGGATGGATGATCAGGGAGGATTACTAGACACTGTGCTAGAAGTAGGGCTCTGTTGAAAACATGAGCTTACCAACTTGTACAGTCTCAGGTCCTGAATCACCAATTTGGACAATGTCAAGTAAGTGACCACATAGCTGGTACCTGTCGTTGGTTCAGACACCAGCTGCATGAGTCTTGCAGCATGGCTCTTTGGCAAAGCATTTGGTGGTACTGAGAAAATAAATAAAGGAAATTCAATCCAAGTGAAGAAAACATGGCGTCTGTTTTGTGTTGGAAAAATGGATACGAGTCCAAGAACTGCATGTTAGTAGAAATCCATCTAACTCAGCATTATCAGCAGTGAACAGTGCTACCATGCTAGCGGCACCAAGCCTGGCAGTCAGCTAGATGGTGTGAAATACTCAGAGGAGACAATGCCAAGGGATAAACTGTGGAGAATGAACAGCTTGATCTTGCATTACAACTTTTTCTTCCAGTGTCATTATATGAAATACAGAGAAATCACAGTCACCCAAATACAAAATAATTCAAGTGGTCAGTGCGCCCGGAGCTAATGGGATACCTTAGAAAACTAAAGATATGATAGAAGCACACTGGTCAGCTTTTAGCATTGGTTGAAATTAAACTGTTGTTTCACTTTTTGTTCTCTTGTTCATCCTCACTAGGCTGATTCTAGTTTCCCTGCTCTAAGGGTAAGAAAAGAAACAGATGGCTGATCAACTGGCGAGAACTGGGGAGAATCAATTGGAAGCTAAATTAAAGAATATCTGCCCCTTGCGTTCCCTGTTTCCCATTCTACAGCCTGTGTTACTGATACAAGTACTCTACTACTGTGTCATCATCAGTGTGTCATCCTCACACACACACACACAGACACAAACAAATTTCTTTTACTTTCTTTGTGAGGACCTTCCGTTGACCTAATGATTAATCCAGCTAATCCTGCACCTAAACCTAACCCTAACCTTAACCTCAGTAATTAAAAGGATACTTTCTGGCTTTTTTCTTTAAATAATAATAATAATAATAATAATGATAATGATAATAATAATAATAATAATAATATTTTTCTTAAGAGGGCCATTCAAATGACCTCACAAGGCTAAAATTGTCAGATTCTACTATCATTTTGAGGACATTTGGTCCTCATAAGAGTATATAAACACAGACATACACACACTAAACACACATACACAGACACACACCATTATCTTCAGAAAACCCACAGACACTACTGTATATGGTTCCAGTTCATATTGGCTTGCCCCAAATTGTCTCTCTCTCTCTCTCTCTCTCTCTTGCTCTCTCAACAACATTAAAAACTCGCAACATTTTAAGTAATCAAAAACTACAATATGATCAGTCCAGATTCAGGTTACTTTCTTAGATTGTGTAAGCCTTAACTTTGACTTTTTCTAGGTGTGTATTGAGGAGCAGAACAACTGTTTACTTCTGCACAACAGCTAAATTAGAACATATCACTTTCAATTTAAAACAATCACTGGCAGTATGAAACCTCAGCAATTACGCAGTGCTTGACAGCACAGTGACATTGGCCTTGCATTAACCCAGTGCTAATAATGCTGGCACATTATTCTCTCAGTCATCACACATTTTAAAATGTTAAATAGGCCATTGAACTTCATAAGTGTCATCTAAAACTGTGTGCAGTAGACTTGAGTACAACAAATCAATAAACACCCTTATTATTCCTCCATTTTTCACACTTCTCTGTCTCTCTTTGCTCATTATTATCTGAGGAAGCAGTTACTCTTCTAACAGCCCCCACTGTGGAAGCCCATACAAGGTGGGTTTTGTGTCCTTTGTTCCTGTAAACCAAATTTACTAATCTTTTTCCCTTATACTGAATGTTTCCAAACCACAATGACCACTTTAGTGCCTAAATGTTCAAAATCATCTGGAGTCGCCATGCCTGATGCATGACCCAGAGCTTTTTGGTCTCACTGAGCATAAAAAAATTTAAGAATTGATGCATTTTGATGAAAATATGCCAACAAGAATAGATGTCTTATAATTATTTAGCCGATAGGCTTCATTTATCAAGCCGGATATGAATTGATTTATGGGTAAATCTGTTTACACAGCTCTTGTGTGTAAATTTACTTGCTAAAATAATGTAAATCTCAGCTTTAATTTAGATACTTTGCATGAATTCCTGCACATTTATATATGGAATATACTGTTGAGCTTAAATTGCTTATTTTTATTATATTGACAATATTTAGCAGACAACCTTATCCAGATTAACTTACAGAAAAATGTTGGAGCTTGTATCAAAAACACATCCTGATGCTGGTTCACTAGGTCATGGACTAAGAGTACCATCAAAAACATTTTGTGAAAATTATAGGTCACCAATGTAATTGTCATATATAGCTGTGTAGGTTTTTATTTAATTATATTTTCATTGTCCTCTCTCCTGTTTTGTCATTGGTTTATGGTCCTACTATTTAATGATTGTTTTCACCAGTTTTCAGTTCCCCTTTTTATTAGGTGTCCTGTTAAGCCCTGGTGTTTCTTAAGTCTGAATTTGCCTTTCTGTCTTTAAGTTCAAGCCTTCAAGCTTATTGGTTTCATGTTCCTAGTTTTGTATTTCTTAGTTTTATACTTTCTGTTTCCTGTTAGACTTACCAGTTTTTAATCTGTCACGGCGCTGGCGCCATCGACACAGGTGCAGGATCGGGACACGGAGGTAATAGCTGTAAAGTGTTTATTGAAAACACAACAGGCAGAGGTACAAACCCTAACCCTAACCCTCGGCAGGTAGAGAGAGTAATCCAATACACAGAAAAGGGTCAGTCAATTGGCAAACAGAACAACACAGGTAATCCAAGAAGCAGAAGTCAAACACAGAAAGTAGAGTCAAACACAATAATCACAACATGGGTAATTACAATCGGCAGAGAACACGGTGGCTAGTCTAACTTCCCAAAGCATGTGCACATATGGCAGTCCTTTTAAACACGGCATAATCAGTGAAATGAGATGCACCTGTCCTTCCATGACAGTTCTCGTGTCTGGGAGCAGGTGCTGATGGGAACTGTAGTCTGTGTAGTTGTGGTGTACTCCGTTAATATGCGGAAGTGCGCGCTCCTGCAATGGAGATGAAGAGTGCACCGTGCTGAGATTTCACGGCACGCTGTGCATGAATAAGGAGCAGTTTCTTCTTCTTGCTTGGTACAAGAAGCCATTGTCATTCAGAAACAGGAAAGGACTTTCCCCGAATTATTGCCTCCATATCAAACACAAGTATTTAATGTCATTGTATCATGAATGTATCATGAATCAAAAAGTGTCCACATAGTGTAGTCACCTATGTACATAGTGTAGCTCAGTGGTCAGTAGCAGGAAAGTTTTGAAGTCCTTTGTAATGATCTGTATTCTTGCATTAATTACTCATAAACTATACTCCCTATGGTACTAGGTTATTTAATTCAGTTCATTTCCAGGATTTCTTGCATGAGCAGCATTTTTCAGGTGATGCCGTAATATCTCAAATGGATTAAGGTTTGGAGTAGATTATTATACAATATACAGTACATATAATTCTAGGTAATTATATATATATGTAAATCCCTCAGGGGAAGGGTGGTATTTGTCTTCCACAACCTCGGGCCTGGGAGTTTGAGGGTTCTACACAGTATCTTAGCTGTTCCTAGAACTGCACATTCCTGGACAAAGACCTCTGTTGTTTTGCCTGGAATCTGTTGGAGCCACTCTCCAAGTTTGGGAGTCACAGCCCCTAATGCTCCTATTACTGCTGGAACCACTTTGGACTTAACCTTCTACATCTGTTCCAGTTGTTCCTTCAGGCCTTCGATCTTCTCATGCTCCTTCTTCCTGATGTTACTGTCAGCTGGGATTGCCACATCTATCACTACTGCTGTTTTCTGCTCCTTATCATCCACCACTATGTCTGGTTGGTTGGCCAGCAGCTGCTTATCTGTCTGGAACTTGAAGTCCACAGGATCTTAGCTCTGTTGTTCTTAACCAGTTTCGGTGGTGTCTCCCATTGGGACTTGGGAACTTCTAGCCCATATGTGGCACAGATGTTTCTGTATACTATTCCTGCCCCTTGGTTATGCCTTTCAGTATATGCTGTTTCAGCTTGCATCTTGCATCCAGCTATTATGTGCTGGACTGTCTCAGGGGCATCTTTGCACAGCCAGCACCTTGGGTCCTGCCTACTGTGGTAGACCCCTGCCTCTAGCGATCTGGTGCTTAGGGCCTGTTCTTGTGCTGCCATGATCAGAGCCTCTGTGCTGTCATTCAGGCCTGCTTTTTCTAGACACTGGTAGGATTTCCTGATGTCAACCACTTCCTCTATCTACCGGTAATACATTCCATGGAGGTGCTTAGTCTTCCATGATGCTTTCTCATCCTCCTCATCATCTTTGTCTTCTGCTGCCTGAGACACTCTTTCATCAGCTCATCTTGGGGGGCCATCTTCTTGATGTATTCTCGGATGTTCCTTGTTTCATTCTGAATAGTGGCTTGGACAGTAACTAATCCTCATCCCCCTTCTGTCCATTGTTCGTAGAGTCTCAGGGAGCTGGACTTCAGATGGAACCCTTCATGCATTGTGAGGAGTTTCCGTGTTTTGACATCAGTGGCATCTATTTCTTTCTGTCGCCAGTTCACTATTCCAGCTGGGTATCTGATGGTTGGTAGGGCATACATGTTGATGGCTTGGATCTTATTCCTACCATTTAGCTGACTTCTGAGCACCTGTCTGATCCTCTGGAGATATTTGACTGTGGCTGATCTCCTCGTAACCTCATCCTGATTCCCATTGGCCTGTAGGATATCAAGGTACTTGTAGCAGTCCTGTGTATCAGCTATTCTGCCCTCTGGTAACTCCACTCCCTCAGTTCTAATCACCTTCCCTCTCTTAGCCACTATGCGTCCGCATTTATCCAGTCCAAATGACATCCTGATGTCTTCTCTGTAGACATAAAAGATTTTTTTCCCCCAAGTCAGATGTAATGCATGTGTGTAATGCAAGCAGGTGTTTGTATCAACTTACTTTCTGTCTTGCCAAATTCAGTTGCTACTGCTTATATTTTAAAATATTTCCCTGAACATCATGACCTTTATCTGGGAAGAACTTTCCCAAGTGCTCATATTCCAAATTCTGAAGCCTTGCAATGCACATCAGATTGTCCTACATAACGTAAGCTGTTCAGACTGACCTGAAAGCTCTGTTTGAAAAATTTCCTGAACTTTTTTAGACATTGTGGCTCATGGAAGAAAATATAAATATAAAATATAAGAAAAAAAATCTAAATAGAAAATAAAAGATAAAACCCCTATTTCTTAACATTATATTGAGTGGGCACCTGCCCACCAAACACTCTTCTTACTGTATATATCAATCTATATCAATATAGATTTTCTCTTTTAGACAAGGATACAGACTATATGATAGTGAATGGTCTTGCTGTTCCGAGCCATAGTCCATGAACTCAAACTCATTTCCACATCCAAGAATGGAAGACAGTGTTGATAGAATAAGTTCTGCAAAATTTCTTAGTAAACTTGATCTTTTAAAGAGGCATTTAAGGTTGCCCTAACTGCATTGGAATTAGGAAGTTCCTTCAATATATGTTCATGATTTTCATTTTGTGAAAAGCTTCAACCATATTCCAACGCACTATAAGTGTTATCCTAGCAGAGGTGACAAACTGTGAAGCCTACCAGGATGATTCTGTTTACTCCATTTAAGGTTTTCCAGAGACTAGTCCATTTTGGTTCCATTCCTGCAATCCAGTCCACTTCCATTTTTCTCTGTTCTTCAATAATTTCAGTCATCAAAGTGAAGCTATTTAAGGTGTTAAGGTAAATCAGTTCATTCATGTAGATCCAATATACAAATTTGAATCATGAAAACTCAAAGCACTTTTTTTTTTCATTGTAAAATACAACCAAAGGAAGTACAAAAGCTACACAGTAAAAGCTGTATTTGCATGATTCAAATGTGTACAAATGAAATGTGTCCAATATCTACTCACCATTCATATTAATAGGAACACCTTTACACCTGCTCATTTATGCAGTTATCCAGTTAGTCAGTTATGTAGCAGAAGCACAGTGAATGGAGATGCAGGTTATGAGATTCAGTTAATGTTCACATTAAACATCAGAATGAGGAAAAATGTGATCTCTTTACCTTTAACTGTGGCATCATTGTTGGTGCCAAATGGGCTGGTTTGAGTATTTCAGAAACTGCTGATTTCCTGGGAATGAAACACTCAACAGATTCTAGTGTTTACATAGAATTTTGCAAAAAAAAAAAAAAAAACATGCTGTAGTGGAGGGACTGCAGTCTGAAACACCTTGCTAATCACAGAGATCAGAGGAGAATGTCCAGACTGGTCTGAGTAAGAAGTCCATATTCAATAAGTCCAATTCAAATAAGCACTATTTACAACTGTGGTGAGCACAAAAGTACTGTATCTCACAAAAAACATGCACAAAACATCAAACCATGAGGTGGATGGGCTACAACAGCAGGAGACCACATCAGGTTCCTCTCCTGTCAGCTAAGAACAAGAATCTGAGGCTTTCATGGGCACAGACTCACCAAAATTGCACAGTTGTTATCACCTTTAGTTATGTTTCTAAACATTAGTATCACTGATAAGTGACAATCACTCATTCAGACAAACTGCTTTATACTGTTCAGGGTTGCTGTGGATCTGGAGCTCACCCTGAGAACACTGGGCACAAGACAAGATCACTTGCTGGATGGGAGACCAGTCCATTACAGGGCCCAATGCACACACAAACATTTACTTAACCTTAGGGGCAATCCACCTACTAGAATGCTTTTGCAAGGCAGAAAAACACCAGAGAACCCAGAGGAATCCCATAACATTTGACCATATCATATTTCCTTATTTTCATATAACAACAGTCGAAGTTCAGCCTTTCATGTTGTAGCAGAGCATAATCATATTCAACAGGCCAATAAAGTAACTATGTGAATGTTTTCAGCCATTCAGTTCAGTTTGAATTCTCTAGCAGTAGTAAGTCAGTGCTACATGTATATCAGTATACTGGACTTGACATAATCTCAAAGACATAATTGCCATTTCTCTCAGGAGAATTATAAAGGGAAATTCTGATCAGTTCTACATAATTCCTCTAATGTCTCCAAAGTTGTATTAAGAATTTAAGTCAATTTGCACTTTCCTTCAGATGTATATTGTGTTTTGTTTTCTTGATGAGAACAGAATCCATGAACCAGTTATACCAATATTTTTTCTGAGGTTTGTCGTATCAAAAAGGCAGGTTGAGCCAGCTTGCCAAATCGCTTTGCTTTAAAATGTGTCTGTTTGTGTGATTCCCCTCTCACAGTAAGTACATGCTCTTTCATTGGTGCAGAAAACCACACTTTATATCAGCCATTCAACAAATTCTTCATAAATTCAAAATCATAAATTCCTTATTCAATACATTATTAAAATGTTGTTATTTGACTGATGTTCCTTTGATTTGTTCAACTTTCTGGATGTTTCTAGATTATCTGCTTATGTTTACATTTACATTTACAGCATTTGGCAGATGCCCTTATCCAGAGCGACTTACATAAGTGCTTTGAAGTCTCCATCA
>JAQQZX010116987.1:0-10399 GCA_030068355.1 Notoglanidium maculatum | reverse complement strand
GGAGTGGCCAGTTCTGTGGAGAATAGTGCGACTCTTTGGCACGGCTGTCCCATTCACAGATGAAACAACAGTACTTTATCTAGCCGAGCTGCTATCGAGTATATTGAAGTCTTCACAAATGTGTGGCATAGTCTAATGTTGCAGGGGGTGTGTCTTTCATGTGTGAGAAGGCGTGTTGCATCACGCTCACAGACACACGGCAGGAGATGGAATGAAAGATTTTTGTGTGTATGCTAACACAGCATGCTAAAAGTCTCAGCACTGACAACAAACTGAGTGTAAAGTTATTTTTGCAGAATGCTGAGAGTTTTGAGTGATTCATCAAAGCAACCAGCGAAGTAAATTTGTTAAAATTTGTTTTAAAGTCTGTATTGAATCTGTATTGGGTCAGCAGGGTTCATACCACGTGTCCTCCAAATATCAAACATGCTAAACGCACCAGTTGTAACTCTTTAGTTTAAACCAAATGAAAATAAAGTTCTGTCGTCTGTCCTTTTGTGTAATTTGTACTTTAATTGTGCTTCATATATCTACTTTAAGTTTATTCTACTTTAGATTGAGTAAATCATCCACCTCATTCAAAACTGGATTTCTTACTCGAGCTCCGCTAATGAAACGTGTTGTTACACGTGTTTCGAAGCGGGCTGGAGATCAAAAATGACGGTCGGCACAAGAATCAACAGCCTGAACTAAAATGAAATCAGCCCCAGACTTGCTTTTCCATTCCAGTTGGTGTATTTTTCTTATGATGGTTTCGATTCTTCAAAATTCCAAAACAAGTCGTCATCTGACATTTGGTAACAGCAAATAACCAATTGTCAATGTTAAAAAAAAAAAAAAAAAAAAAAAAAAAAAAAAAAGAATGAAACCTTGATGTCTTAGCATTGCTAGAACGTTTACACCGTTATTCTAGTGAATTACGACTTTGAAGTCCTGATGTCTGGCCTAATAATGGCCGTCTATTAGTTCTCGAGTTGGGTTGATAAGGCGTTGGGCCACGGCTTCTTTAAATATGCAAATATGCATTCTATTTGGACAATAGTTTCTGTCTGACCAGAATCCCACCAGTGTACTTTTACTCGTCCTCCACCTGAAATGCTTCAGCGGACTTTGAAATATCCGTTCCCTTTTACACTCAGAATCGATCTTTACACATGTAGCGAATGTCATATCCACACCTCTGACTGATCCTCACACTCTGACCTGAATGATGTGAAGCTCTTTGTAAGTACAAAAGAAAGGTCTACTTCTCATCCTCCCCCTCCCTCCATATTGCGCATTGGATATGGATGAATGCTCGCTCTCTGAGGCCAAGGAAGTGTCTCAATTTACACATATCTGTCAATGGGTGAAAAAAAAAAAGCAGCAAAATATCAAAGAGGAGGATTTGGTTCAGAAGAAGTCTTTTTTTTTTTTCTTTCTTTATGTATTTTCAAGCATGCTATGGCAGCAGGACACCTGGGTAGCTTAGGGATCTTACCTCAGGGTGTAAACCTATGTTCTCCGCTATACTTATTCTGTGTCTTCCTGGTGATTATACATATTTAGCCATTTGTTGAACTGTCTTGACCTTTATTCTTAGCAAATCTTATTCACATGTCCCATTTCTACATGTTTTGCCCAAGATCCGTTGGCAGTGCATTGAGGTAACCATGCCAGCAATTGTTCAATTAAGATTTTCCATGTGGAAAAGGGCAATGCTACTCTGTCTGGGGAAATTAGATTGTCAACCAGGTTCAAAACCAACGCAACACAGGCTCTAAAACCCTCCCAACGTCAATAAAACCAGTACAAATGCAAAACCCCATAATCTAACCATTCAAAACGCTGTCAATTCCAAAATCATGACTATAATTGCTAAAAAAAAAACATGTATAGGTCTCTTTACTGAAGTAATATTAAAACTGTATTGTATGATCAAGGTCCTGAAATGGTCTTGGTATTGACATAAATAAAAAACACATGTTAATTACCTGTTAACTCACTTTATGTTAATCATAACCACAGCCCAGTATACGCAATATACAGTAAGTAAAAGTATTTAGTATGTTTGCACAATAAAGAAAGAAAGGGAATGAAATCGATGTAATGAATTTAATGTGTGCAAATCAGACATCAGACACAATCATCAGCCAGTGATCAGCAGCCCAATTCCGCACAGAAATCTGGACACGATGGGCAAGTCTCAGCTGTCACAGAACAACGCAGTGTATCAGGAGTACTGAACATCTGGATGAAGCAGGGCTTCAGACGGCGAGTTCTGCCTTGTCTGAGATTTCCGACAAGAAGCCCTCATCCTCTTTCCCTACTCTATAAGAAACCTCGAATAACCCGGACCGTATGACCCCCATCATGCCCTATTCATCTGTCTCACGTAGTCTGACCTCAATCTGTCAGGTCTGACTTTAGGAGCTTCCGCTAAACTTTCAGCTAATTTTGACCGGGAAGATCATGGTTTTTGAGAGAATGGTGTTGAGGAAAAATCAGGGCTGATTGTAAAGGTCACTGCACGGAGCCTGCTCTTTTATTCCACCACCTTCTATAGTGATTACGGCTTTGAACTTTGTATGTAAGGTGCAGGCGTGATCATAAATGATCATAAAACCAACCAGACTAAGTTTCGTCTGTTCGTCGTAAAAAAAAAAAAACCTTAGATTCACTGTTTTGCCCTTCTAAATAAGACTCCCTGATTTGTTGATAGTCCAAGGCATCAGTAGCAGAAGGCTGTGAAATGGATGTACGTCATCATTCTTTACATCAATGACGAGTATAACGGACGGAAACTGATGAATATACACTCCAACCTGCCCGAGGTCCAAAGGTGCCCGAGTTACGGAGTTAAATTGCTCCTAGAGTGTTCATGCTGGATGGGGGATGGTGTCTAATCCAAGGTGAATTCCAAAGTGAGATATAATCCCATCTTGCACCCACTAGTCCTGGGATAAGCTATGGGTCCATCATGACACTGACGGGGATAAAACGCTTAATGAAGGCAAATAAAAGAGTTTAATGACTGAAAGGAATGGTCTACCCTGTCAAACTGAGTAGTCCAATGTCTCTAGTTTCACAGGTTGGGAAAAAAAATATTTTGCCCTTGAATAATGCAGCAGCCACGTGCCGGAGACTTTGACGTTGTTGTTTACGTGGCTGGAGTCAACCAGAGAAGCGTCCAGGTAAATATTTGCGCTTCCCAGCACCGTGTTTGCCCAAGAACTGCTGCTGTAATCATAAGGACTATCCTGTGCTCGTCCCATGACGTGAATTCATGATCTACTGAACATTTTTTCAACGCACTTCGTATTACCTGTGGTTAATCTTCTACAATGATTTGTAATGCCACTATCAGGTGTCACAGAGAAGAGGATGGGTTCCCTTTCGAGTTCCTCTCAAGGTTTCTTTTCCAAGTTTATTCAAGTCACCTCTGACTTGCTCGTTAGGGATCGAAATCTACATTCAGATTTCTGTAAAGCTGCTTCCTCACACTCTTTAACACCTTCTGAACTGTAATCCTAACTAGGGCAAAGTATTTTCTCTGAAACATGACTAAGAAGTGGTGCACCGAGCAGCACATTTATGCGCTGACGAGGCAGAAGCTTCAAGCGCACAAGGCTGCTTGACTGCTAAGTTCAAAAGTGAAATCTGGTTAAAAATGTTGTCGACGCAAAAGTTCACTCCTCCTAAAAAAAAAAAAAAAAAAAGATAGCAGTTCAGCGCAGTATCGGAGTTTCATCATTGAGTTTGTAGGTCTATCCGTGTTGTTACTTGATGAAATCAATCCAAACCCTGCAATTATTTGGTTTGATTAGCAGCATGATATTGGTAGTAAAATTCAGTAGTTTGCTCCTGAGATACAGTAAGTAAAGAATATAACATCTGGACGAATACAGTTATAGGAATATAATCAGGTACAGGGCAATGTGATGTGTCCCTGTGCAAAGCAAACTTATTCTTACCACCTCAAGTTCAACTTCTGTAATGCTTCCCATAGTGTTTTATTCATTTTTTAAACTAGTTTTTGATGCGTCACTTTTTTTTATCCTTTCAAAGTTACATTTAATGTTCCCGGAACATCCATGAAGACAAGTTAATTTGCACCATATTCTCTTTTTCCTTCTATCGAAATTAATAAGACAAAAAAAAAATCATCATCGCCATATCAAACTTGATTTGTTTTCCTTTGATAAAGAACACATTTTTAAAATTTGTCATATGTGCCCATCATGCAAGGCTGCTGAATATGCTGTTGCTACTCTCTGAGCTGCCACTAGAGAAAATGAATCAACACCAATCAGAGTTGATATCAAAATGGCTGTGGTATAATAGTTTATATCCTCCCTCAAAATGGAGCAATTCACCTGTGTGGGAGTATTTTTTGCATGCCTAAATGATGCAGGTGCCAACACACAAACATTCTCACCAGGTTTGGTACATTTTCAATATTGATGCCAATTAAGCACAGAAAATCTCATCATGCTCAAATATTTGCACTACAACCTTTGTTTTTACAAAAACGAAATGAACAAAATGCTCAAAACACGAATTCCCACCACCTGCGTGTGTTTTTTTTTTTTTTTTTTTTTAATTGATGAGGTGGAAAACTGTGCTCTATTTTGACAAGGTTATCATGCCACCGGAATATCAAACTGTAGCAGTTCAACGTGCAGTGAGACGGAAGAAATGGCTTTATGCTTGGCTTCCTGTACTCCCAAGAATAGACACAGACTCTCTTGAATTACTGAGGCATTTACCATGTTTTACCGACAGATTCACGGTTCCCGAGTCTGCATTCCTTTAATGATTCTTATTGAATAGAAATACATATTTATATTTGCGACTTCACAGCTAGCTGGTAGCTAAATAAAGCTGAAACATCACTTTGCAAGCTTGTTTGAGCTTTATGTTGCTTCCTCTGCAGCGATTTATGGCTTTTGCTTCGTTACAGATGAAGCACCAGCTACAGCTCCTCTTCTCGCCGTTCTAAATAAATAGCGCTCTTTGACATGTCTTCATCTCGGATTCTATTCGGATGAAACGTATACATTTTCCATCGCTGAGTTTTCATGGAGTATTTTATTAGCGAGAGAGTGAAGTGATCACACAAAGCTGTCTAGCCTATTAATGTAGCAATCAGTGTGACATACCTAATTATTAATGCTAGTCTATCTAATGCTAATGCTAATTAATGCCAGTGTTAATTTGCTTCATGCACATTTACATACTTTAATTGTTGCAATTTTTTCAGATTAAGGTCCCCTTAACTGACATCATTTAACATTTTAGTTAACATGAATAAAGCACTCGGGGAACAAAATGATGTCCCAGTCTCTGTTTCGGGTGACTGCGTTGGCGCTCCCTATACACTGGCTCGATGTTGGCAAAGGTGCACCTTTCACACCAACCCTGCCAATGATGGGCCACTGATTGGTGCCTGAAATTCTGTCAGCACTGGTGGCCAAGTGTGTTTTGGCCCAAGAAACAATGTTATGTTGAGCCAACATTGGCATTCAACTTGATGCAGTCAATAATGCCAGTTAAGGCGATCTTAACGTAAAGCAGTACCGGTTTTTCTAACAGTATTAATTCACAAGTTTCAGTTTTGTCCGCAAAGTTACATGCTTTTTCTTGGTTCGTGTTTCTGTTGTTTGTGCAGTAGGTTACATCCCAGTTATCTAAATTTTGAAGCAACTAACAAGGTGTGTGGGTGAAAATGTTAGGTTCTAGCTTGACGTCGTTTTGGCAGAAGTGAATTCAGACGTGTCCATCATTGCCTAGGAATCTTTTACATAAAATCTCAACATTTATAGCCTCCACACCAAAATTTGCTTTCGTTTGAAGTTCATTTCGCTTGCCGTTGCTGAATAAGCAGTATGGTATAGACGACCTACCACGTCGAATTCAATTTTCAATTATACTGTATGACTTTGATAAACAATATGACATCATTTCCTGGGGTGAGGTAGAACTTGGCAAATGAAATTTATGGCCAACGTTAAGGTTATACAATTCATAGTGCTATACATTAGGTGGCTGTTTTTAAGTTGATATTTTCAGTGATTTCTTTTAACAAAGCCAACACGGCTGGGTTTCTCCTTTCCAGCTTCACCCTCCTCATTAAACCCGATCCCAAAAGCTGACCATGTGTAAAGTGATGATGTGTAAAGTGGCAGCAGAACCCTCTGGACTCATCTCATTTTTTGGTGCCTTCATCAAAAGCATCCATGTGTTTTTAATCAAGTTTCAGCAAACGTCACTGTTCCCAGTCTAGACACATTGATTGTTTGACCACGTAATGTATTTCAAAGCCACCTTAGCTCACACATCGTGTCCGCACGGCAGCGACACATCCGTTCGTGATGCGCTTATGAAATGACGGGATCACAAAACGCTGGGTAATATTAGAAATCCTCATTCATTATAAATCAAAGGTAATCTGTGGTGGTGTCTGGAGAGTCCATTTGAGCAGGCAGGATGGTCTTTATGATTACAGCAGCAGATTCCAGGCAAGATCATACATGGAAGCAAGGGGGAGTATTGGGTGTGAAGCTTTTTTGGGAAGTGCAAATCATTAGGGACCTTCGACAGCAGCAGAAGGTGAGCATAGGAAGCTCCAAGCAGGAGTATCGCAGGAGAACGAATCAGGAAGATCTGGAGGGTGAGAGGAACCACAGCAGTTATGTAGACTGGAAGGAGTAATCACATCTATCTAGAAAGCCAAGGGCCTCATGAAAGTTTGAGATACGAGATCACCTCTTTCCTGCTGCCCCTCATACACATGTTCAGTACATGTGCTAATGCTACAGTGTTCACGGACTTAAAATATGCACTAATTGGTGACTGTAAATAACAGGTGTTCGAAGAACTTTTGATCTACTCCAATTAGTGAGCCATCTGGAGACAGTCAGCAGCAACTCCTGTGTGACTTTGTCTCCTAGCATCATCAATGAACCCGAACTCCTTCCTTGTGTGATTAGGAATCGAGTTCTTTCGGCCATGGGGATTTCATGTGGCTTTGTTCCGTCTTTTAAGCCCTACTCTGGTGGTATCGTCTCATATCTTTTGCCTTTCAGCCATCTGTAGCTCGCAAACATTTTTTAGATGTGCTCCTGTATTGTTTCAGGACAAACTGTACAACATTAACGCTGGAGATTGATCATCAATGGAGACGTTCTGCTAATTGGAGCTCAGTGGTTATCCCAAAACATTTTGCAATAGGACGAAGGGTTGATTTTGAAATATTGGGCTTGTTTTTTGGGATGACTTTGTAACGCCAACAACAGCTGTGGAGGAAGAGTCGTAAACACAGTAGAGAGAAGAGTTGGCTTTAGAATTGGTTTATTTTTCAATAAAAACAATAATTAGGTTCCTAAATTAGCATTCGGCCAGATTAGCACGATAACAGGGTCTAGAACCATTTCCTTGACTTTTGGTTATGATTGTTGAGAAAACTTGTGTCCAAGTTGCTGTGTCTCATTTCAACCTAGCAAACTGGGTAAAAATGTCTCTTCTTTTTTGGTTAATCCTATGCTTTTTTTTCCCAGTTTAAAGATCAGTGTTGCTGTAAATACAACATAGAATTTTGTATAGTGAAGCTAAAATTGTGACAAGATTCTCCTATGTATGACACAGCATTCCGGTGAACATCTGATCAGTGTGGGTTGTGGTGAAGAGATAGAAACGGTCCGACTGCGAGGGCGAGGAAGACAGATGGGCCAGAGATGGTCCTAGAGAGAGTGTATGTACAGAGAGAGAGAGAGAGAGAGAGAGGGTAATGATAATGGTAAACGATGAGCTGATAAGACAGTGAAAAAGAGGGAAACGGAGGCACCAGTGAAAGATTTAAGTGAGAAAGAGAGTCATAGTGCTCCATTTTCATTTTGCGGCATGTTGCCAATTTGGTTCGAGCCAAGTCCACCGCTATTTAACACACATTTTGGGAGTGATGTGAGCCAGCCAGCGCACACATTCCCCAGTATCCTCAAAAAAGAAGTTGTACGTCTTTTAAGGAAATTGTTTTGCGAAAGCCAGTCGAGCCGATCATGACCTTCGAGTGCATGCTCTTCTGCCATCGTGAGCTCATAGATACCTGCGACTGGCTAGGATTGTGATTGACAAGTAAGAGATGGAGTATGTCCCTCCCACCCAGAGTGGCATCGTCCAGATTCAGATCTAGCAAACTTGTATTTTGTAAACCCCACCTTTTTTTTTTTCTTTTTGAAATTCTCATGCCGGTCTTCGTCAGGTTACTGCCGAGAATGCCATGGAATCATAATCTTATGCATCATTGCTGTGACCGAGTGAGCAAGAGAGATGCGACAGAGACAGTCAAGGCAAAAGACAGACAGACAGATAGACAGAGACAGCTGTCAGAGTGATAGAGAGTGAGAAATAGGTGGTGAATAACAGAGAAAAATAAACAAGAAAAAGAGAACAAGAAAGAGAGAGTGCGATAAAGATCTCCCATGAAAGTGTGTGTGTGTGTGTGTGTGTGAGGTGTCCTGTTTGGCTTATACTGCACTGTGAAGTAAACTCTACTGAGAGCAATGATGTCATCCTTGTCTGCCGCTGGTCAATTTTTTTTTGGCTTTGAGTGTGTGCGTGTGTGTGTGTGTGTGTGGTGGTTAAGAATTCACTGATGTTTAGTACGTCTCCTTGCTCAGGTCCTCTCCTGGCTGCCCCACACTGAGAGATTAATTATAACTCACAGTGGGAAGATCATCAGCTCTGTTCACTTGCATTTATGTCACACACCTCTGTGTGTGTGTGTGTGTGTGTGTGTGTGTGTGTGTGTGTGTGTGTTAAAAAAAAATCTTCAAAGGGATAAAAAAGGAAAGATACATTGGTGATGCGTCAGTTGTTCAGTTCTGTTTACTTATGAGTAATTCTTTAAAAAAGCAATGCTCAATCACATTTAAATAAATCTCATTTATACTGATAAAAAAAGAACTACATTATTAAACTTTAATGAACAAACATAAATCCTATTGTGTATTAAGATTAAGAAATTAATTAATGATGACATAATACTGACACCTATAGGATCAAAAAGAACACAGCACATTAAAGTGCCAAATAACTCACAGAGTAGAATATATATATATATATACAATATATGTGTAACTTATACACGTACAAGTAAAATTTATTAGGCTTATTATTAAAATAATCCTGCCTAGTCAGAATAATCACATCTATAAACAAGTACATGGATTATATAAAGTACAGGAAATGTTCAGTAAATAGTATTTTGTCAATATATATACAAAACGTCTAAATGAAAAGTGACAAAAGAAACAATGGAAATACAAACTAGCAAAACCATTATTAATTAAAACTAAACTCTTTAATGTATAAAACAGTTATCAACATAATGAGTCAGAATACTTCTGCTAAATACAAGGATGAAATACAATGCATTAAAAGTGATAAGTCAAAACTGATGCATAAGAATATAAATAAAAATATGTAAAAGAATGCAAATAACATGTACATAATAAGGTGACCCACTGTACACAATACATTTCCCAGCATGCCCCGGGGGGTGGGGGGGTGGGGGTGGTACCTGCAGCTGAACAGTGACCCAGCGGCGTTACTTTCTTTGCTCTCGGTTCCCCAAAGAGACTTTTAATTGCTTCATTAACCTTTCAGCAGGAATCAGTCAGAGGGAATTTCACCGTGGCTTTATACTCCGAGGAATGCTCGGGAAAAATAAATAACCTTGTTTCAAATGTGAGAAATGTATTTATTTATTTATTTACCTGACTTCCTTCTTGGAATTTACTAGCCATAGAAAATTACCTGCAAGTTTTCAGTTTAATGTGCTTTATATACAGTATGTCATTATATTATATACAATACATCAGTATGCTGTACATTGTCAGTATATTATATACAGTACGTCTGCATGCTGTACGTTGTCAGTGTATTATATTCAGTAGATCAGCATGCTGTACATTCAGTATATTATATACAGTTAGTCAGCATGCTGTACATTCAGTATATTATATAGTTAGTCAGCATGCTATACATTCAGTATTATACAGTTAGTCAGCATGCTGTACATTCAGTATTATACAGTACGTCAGCATGCTGTACAGTCAGTATATTATATACAGTACGTCAGCATGCTGTACATTCAGTATATTAGTTAGTCAGCATGCTATACATTCAGTATATTATATACAGTACGTCAGCATGCTGTACATTCAGTGTATTATATACAGTTAGTCAGCATGCTGTACATTCAGTATATTATATACAGTACGTCAGCATGCTGTACATTCAGTATATAATATACAGTTAGTCAGCATGCTGTACATTCAGTATTATACAGTTAGTCAGCATGCTGTACATTCAGTATTATACAGTACGTCAGCATGCTGTACATTCAGTATATTATATA
>JAQQZX010116946.1:0-10401 GCA_030068355.1 Notoglanidium maculatum | reverse complement strand
CACTCACATCACACGCACATCACACGCACATCACACTCATATCACACACACACATCACACGCAAATCACACAGACACACACACACAGTCACACTCACACACACACACACACACACTCACACAGACACACACACACACAGTCACACTCACACACACACACACACACACACACACACACACACACACACACACTCAATGGCTAAACCTCAGTCATTATCATCACACACTGCCACACATACAGTATATCATACAGGCTTCACATTCAGTAATCTGATAAGAATGGGAAAGATCACTGACCTTTTGTCCCCTAACAAACAGTCAAAGAGTAATCACAAAGAAAAGGACAAAAAAAGAAAAGGATAGGAGGAAAAGGCTGAAAGATGTTCAGGGAAATCTATAGACTCTATACATTTCATCAAACCATCAGTCAGGTAGGAGCCATGAGCTATGAGGGAGTGTCACCACACCCACGGAGATGGAGCACAACACGCTGCAGCTTGCTGTTCCAGTTCTCAAAACTCATCAATTATCTGTAATGGCGTCAATAATTATTAAGATAAAATTACTTCAAATTATTGAGCAGATACGAAATCATGTCCAACTGCATGCTACTTCTCTCTTACACTCACGCTCACTCTCACACACTCTCACACACACTCACACACACTCTCACACACACTCACACACACACACTTTCACACACTCTCACACACTCACACACTCTCATGCACACTCACTCACACACTCACACACTCTCACACACACTCTCACACACTTTCACACACACTCTCACACACTCACACACACTCACACACTCTCACACACACTCACACACACTCACTCACACACACACACTCACACACTCTCACACACACACACACACTCTCACACACCCTCACACACTCTCTCATACAATTTTTACACACACTCTCACACTCTCACACACTTACACACACACATTTACACACACTCTCACACTCACACACACTTACACACACACACTCACACCCACTCTCACACTCACAAACACACTCTCACACACTCACACTCACACACACACACACACACACTCACTCACACTCACACTCACTCTCACACTCACACACACACTCTCACTCACACTCTGACACACACACTCTCACACACTCACACAAGTGCTGATTATATGATTGAAGTGCTCTTTTACTCAGTTAAATACCAGAGCTGACTTGTGGATTAACTAATCACTAATCTCTCTGAAATTGACACCCCAAAGCCGTCCAAAATATCTAAAGAAGTAACGAAATTTCAGCTCCTTAAAGAGAATGCGCAGAGATGATCAATCTTCCCAGCGTTATTCTTCTACCTGCCTGTACAACACCATCGTTGTACATTACCCATGTCTCGTACAAACACTGCCACACTTTCATTAACTGCCCCAGAGCAAAGAAATCTTACACACAAAAGCCATAATCATGAAGAAAGACAACCTTTAAAACCCACGATCAGGTTCAGCCTGGATCTGTGTGTGAGAACTCTCGTGATCAGAGGCTTCGTTACTCTGCATGGGTTGGAACTTGTTGAGGTTTATGGTACATGACATTTAGACATGAAAAGAAAAATCCTAAAAGCGCACTGTGAAATCCAAGATTTGAAACTTATTTGCTAAAGTAAACAATGTTACAGAGGCTTATGTAAACAAAAATCTTTATTTCACTATTCTTATATTTCCAGTGCTTATCTCCATTTCAGATTTACACACACGATGTCTTTTGACTATTTACTTACAAATATGAACAAAACAAATTTATTCATAAGTATTAAAAATATATATTTAAAACACTACAATGACAGACATAAAAAGTATTCAGATGCTATGTTTCAAAAAATACACTATATGAATAAAAATCTAATTCTTAGTATAAATACAAATATTGCAAATATGCAAATTCTAGATGCAAAAAATTTTTGTGTGCAAATTGAACCTGGTTTCATTATAAGAGCCGTTGTCATTGATTAAGAAGATTCAAGTAGTGAAGGTGAGCTTCCTAAAGTTAAACCATTAAACCATCGGACAGATAGGAGACATAAGCAACGAAGGAAAAGGCTACGGAGCCACAGCTAAGACCCTAAACATCCTGAAACAAAGTTCCAGGACTCATAGCTAAGCTCGCCGCACAGGTGGACCATGAAAGAGTTGATATAGTGCTCTCAGACTAGTGATAAGGAAGGACAGACGAGTTGCAGGATGACCTGAAAGCAGCAGTTACGCATTACCTCCATTCCTGCACACATCACTAAACTCCACTGCTAAAAAAGGAGCACAGAGATGCGTGTCTAAAAGCATTCAGTCAAACCAGAGCTCTTCTGGAACAATGTAATCTGGTTAGTTAAAAAACAAAAATTTTACTCTTTGGCAATAATTCAGCTCATCATTTAAAGAGAAAGAAAAGTTGTGTATATGATCCCAAGAACACCAAGAACATCACACCCCCAGTGAAGCACGGTGGTGGGAGCATGATGTGACACAGGGCTGTGTCTCTGCACACACAATAGGCTATTACACAGCACAAAAGGACACACAAAACAAAGCTATGTGCTGGGACTCAGCCATGGGACATAGCCAAAATAACTCACAAAGACCTTGCATGGGCTAAACAATCTCCTGACTCAGATCCTATTTTCCTAATTTATGGAGGATTTTGAAATTGCGACTCCATCAGAGGAACCACTATAACCCTGGGGAACTGAAGATTTTGCAATTTGCTTAGAGGAACCAAAATTGAACCATGATGCTGCAAAAAATTAGCGACTTCTTGCTCCCTGCAGACGTCTCGGAGCTGAAAAGGCCAACAACAGCTTTGGAACAAAGTATTCATGTTGGTCCTTTCTGGAGTCTGAATACTTTATTCTCTATCAATTTCATTTTGAACATATCTTTGTTTATGCTTATGAATACATACTTTTTGGTTTATATTTATAAGTACAATGGCTGAAGACACTGTATGTGGAAAGCTGAAGTGGAGAGATGCACTGTAAGATTACTAAATAACAAAAACTACTTCTGAATATTTATTTGTTCTCAAGGTAAATCTACTGCCCTGAACTGTGCACATCACTATTCAGCATGTTACACAAAAAAATCATGTTTATCTACAGTATCTACCTGTTAAATATGTAAATATTACATACAACTGGCTCATGTTAGGGCTGAATTAACATTTGCCACACAGCCGTCATGGGTGGACTGGATGTAAACATAATCAGCAATCCCAGGAAGTAAACAGCAGCGTATCAGCACAGGTCTGATTTTACCTACGAGAAATCTAATCATCTACCAATCAGAGCACATTTGACTACTTTTGGTTTGAGACTTTAGACTGTTTATAGTGAAGCGAATTGGATCGAGATTGTATTGTAATAAGTTACATTTTTCTGTCTCGGTGGACAGTAAAAATGAAACAGAGTGGGGTGTGTGATTATAGGAAATTAATCAGTGACATGATGGTGTGAAGCGGCTCAACTGGAAGCAAGAGTTAATGATTTTGCTACAGCAGCATGTCCTGATGTGTTTAACTCTAATCCCACAGCCATTTGCCAACAATTACAATTTGTATTTATTAATGAGCGACACGTCATACTTTTTGCCTGTTTATAGCAGAATGTCTGTGGAAAAAGAAGTTTGTTTTTGTTATTAGTTTAGTTGCAAACAGCGGTTCACTTCACTTTCTCTTAAGGTTAATGAGAAAAAAGATGTGTCGTGTTTCTGGGAAACTGCAGAATGCAATGTCTTCTGTCCAGAAGAGCTTCCTGTGGCAGAAAAGTGACAGGAAAAGCTTCACCTCTGAGTGTTACACCACCGACTGTTGATTCTTTTAAATTAACACTACACCTAATGTTTTATCCCTTACATAATATTTATCCTTACATATAGCCGGCGAAATGCTTTTACATGTCCGACAGTCTGCGCAGTCGCTGCTCCGTCTCCGTCCTTCTTGGCCTACTAATGTTTATGATATTGTTATATACGTAACTCCGAACTCGTCCCCTGCCCTTCACCAGCTGTGGTTGCTGCTGGTATTTATCTTTCCATGTATCGGAATAACGTTTTTAATGTTCTTTTACATTTTATATTTTTATTTATATTTTTATGTACTTGTATAATATGTTTTATACTGTTTGTACAGCACTTTGGTCAGCAGAAGCTGTGTTTAAATCTGCTCTATAAATAAAAATTTCTTACTTACTTAATAAACAGGAATATTTTATCATTATATCAATGCTTGATTGGCTGCATTCATTAATGTTTACACTGCAAAAAAAATGCCAAGATCCTGAATATCATCTAATAGAGCCAGTATTTCCTTTCATAAGGAAAACCAACTACAGGAATGTTAAACGTATTTGTAGACATTTTTACTCATTTGAAGCATTAATTTTGTTCTTATTCTACAGAGGAAAATGGTAGTTTTTCCATAGTTAAAAATCTTTTCCTAAATATAGTTGTTTTTGCTCTATTTTGAGTGTACAGAGAAAAATGTGTTAGTAGAATCGGAGCTAACTTAGAGAAACTTTTACTCTGTTCATAAAGGGACCAAATGTTTGCACACACTCCTTCAAAAAAATGAGGCAAACCCAATATTGCAAAACATGAAGCTTTTAATCGTCTCAACAAAAATCACTGGGCAGAAAATGAACAGGAAGTAAAAAAGCGCTCCTGAGACGTCGGCCTCCTTCTGCTGGTCGCTGCTGAAACTGTCGGGGGAAAAGCTGGAAACAGGGACGTTCACTTACACAGTCTTCTGGTGCGCAAAGAGAAAATCATGACAAGATTGAAATGTTTAAATGATATAAAATTGAAACTAACTTGTCCGGGGGTTCAAAATGTTCCAAAATCTCTTCTGTTTGAAGACTTTAACATCGAGTGGAATAACACGGACTCTTCTTTCTGTAAAAAGCCATCTGCAGGTTTACCCACAAGCCTTCTACATTTAAAGGGAATCGAATGAAACGCTGCACCACACCGAGTTACTTTATCTATCTGTTTCATTCTTGCTCATTTTCCTGACCAATGATTTGCTGTTCAGACCATTAAAAGCTTCATGTTTTGCAATATTGAGTTTGCCTTGTTTGTTTTTTTTGCCCAGAAGTGTACAGTAACATTTTCTTCAATTTGAGTAAATTTTTACTGTCTATTGACAGATCATTTTGCTTCTTTCTAGAAATAAATGCTTAAATTTGCAAAATGATCTGCCAACAGAACAATAACATTTGAAGCTTATAATAAGCAACAGTGTCTACAGGTCGGTTTAATATTCTCATATTTGGTTTAGTGTGATCTTATAAAAGGAATTACTAAATAAAATCAGACCCACACCCATGGAATTAGATTTTTTCAAGTAATAATTTCTTTGGTGTTATTCCTCTTTATGCTTAAACACCAGTTATAACACAGTAAAAACTCTCAGGCTCCTGTCTGTCACAGATACGTATCAGAAACCTAACCAAGGATATAGTCAATAATTCTCTTAAATAAAATACTTCAGATGGATAAATCCACATAAACACAGCATATTAAGCCTTAAGTAATTATAAATAATTAACAAAGAACAAAAGATGGCTGAACACACAGCGTTGTGTCTCTTACCTCAGAGCAGACATCTGGATCCTGCTGGCTGAAAGTCTGAGCATGTTCTGTGTGTGAGTGTGAATACCGATCGCATTACACGGCAGAGGCGAGGTCCGACAGAAGCCCGGCCTTAACTCATACTGCTCCCCCTGAAGGACACAAAGCACTGCTGCACCAGACACCAACAGATCACTAATGTCACCTAAATGCCTGGTAAGAAATGTACGAAGCTAACGAATGAAAGACACTTAAAGTCAACTCATTCCATAATTAGCTGCATCTATGGTGAACTCACCACCACTGCACAAGCAGAGCAAGGGCACTTATCAGATTTCTGAATTTCTTGCAGCTGGGAGGACTGTAGCTCTGTATTCAGGACAGGTGACATCAAGGCTCCAAAAGTGCACCATAATCAGCCTTCTGCTTTCACCCCAAACACGGGAACTAACCTTCAGCTCCTGATCACTGTGTGTGTGTGTGCGTGTGTGTGTGTGTGTGTGTGTGTGTGTGTGTGTGTGTGTGTGTGTGTGTGTAAAATACTACTTTGAGTTGTTACCATTTATATACATCTTTTTTAATGAGTAGTTCTAACCGTTCAGTTTAGTTTTTTTATTTGTGAATGAAATGAGAATAATAATGTGATCCAGATAATCATGCTCTAAACCCAATAAAGGTGTTAAATTAATGCTCATTACTTACACAAAAATCCAAGACTGTTGTTTCTGATGTAATAAAATCTCTGAATATATAAAAACCAACATGGTTAATCTGATCTTGCAGAGCTTCACCAGCAAAACTCTCACAGCCACCTGGTTAATAAGCCCTTCACCAGCACCACATCAGAGGACAGTAAAGATCATTTCATTAAACCCGACCCGATCCACATACAGCACTCCTGCACTTTGCGGTGCCATGCTGCAATGCTCATTTATAAACTAGCTGGAAAGGAAAAGTTGCCGTACCGGAGTTTGCTGTTTTTCACAAGCATTGTGCCACCAGAAATATGAACAAAATACCCCATCATTAAAAAGAGGAGATTTTGTATTTAGGGACATACGGCACATTTATCACTGGTAAATAATTATTCAATGACTTCTTTAGTATCACAATGTTTTTGGGTTTTTTTTTTTACATTGGAATAATGTTGGCTTTAAAGATGTTTCATGACCGGTCACACAAGCACCAGAATTCACCAGAAACTCCACCTCCCAGAACACACTGCGGCCTACAACACACACACACACACACACACACACACACACACGCACGTGCACGCACGCGCACGCACACGCGCACACACCCACATTCTCATTCACACCCACACCCTACAAAAGCAGATTTTGTCAAATTGTGAAATCACGCTGAGTGAAAACACAAACTCACCAAAATTAACATGCAGCAGTCAGGTATTTAGCTTCCTAAACTATTATAGGTATTTTATTACATTGTTTTTTTAATTCTCTGTCT
Source organism: Notoglanidium maculatum (assembly GCA_030068355.1). Lineage (NCBI taxonomy): Eukaryota > Metazoa > Chordata > Actinopteri > Siluriformes > Auchenoglanididae > Notoglanidium > Notoglanidium maculatum. Next base: position 3,327 of record JAQQZX010116946.1, on the reverse strand, counting down.
ATTTTCATTTACTTGTCACAATGCAATAGACACACTACATCACCCCTGATAAAATAAAACAAACTGAAAGTGAACATGCTGCAAGCATCTGCTAGTTCATTTCCAAGCTCTGGGTGTGAGCAGTGTTAACGTCCATCCATCCTGACCTAACAAACACATCATACTCTTTATTTACCCATATATCTGTTATTCTCAAGCAGAAAATAATCCTGTTCTTTTTTAACTTTTACCTCCCTTTGTTTATTTGTCCTACCTGTAGCCCGCCTCAGTCTCTCCTACTCGAGCACATGTCATAAATAAGAAAACAGCTGGTGGCAAATTTAATCAACATTTTCCTCTCTGTGAGGCTGAGCATCTAAACAAACGAAATTCGAGAGTTTGGTAAGGGGCCACTAACCGTCTCACAGACATTTCAACACACCTGGATTTGTTTCGGATTTTGAGTGTGCCGGTGTGTTTATGCGCAGACGACAGCGAGGGCCGGCCACGGCAAGCGGCTTATATAAACACAGCGACATTGTTCACAGTAATCAGATTAAAATAGTTCTCTCTTTCTCTTTCTGTCTGAACCTGCACAAGTGACTTCATGTTTGAGTTTAGACTTAATAATACATCACTCACTCCTAAACTGAATGGTTTAGGATTAAGAAAAGATACACATTGAATTGGAGGTTAAAACCAGATCTTATATCTGATTATGACCTGCTAAAGGCCACGGTGGATTATTCAGAAAGAGCTCCAATAAAGGGGTATAGTGCTCTACTATAGAGGATGTATGTAGAAAGGAGGGACTAAAAAGAAAGTGTGTAAGAAGGTGCACGCAAGACAGAGCACAACAAAAGAGAATGAGATGTAATATGCACCTGTGCAGTGTGTGTGAGTGTGTTTTTGTCCTAGGTTATTATGTGGAAGAGTGACGTGCTGAATGAACATTGGATATTTGACTACTGACAAAACAGTGCAGCGCAAAATGATTAGAATCAAAGAGCTTTAGGATGAAAACAAGATGTTAAACAAACACTCTGAACACTGAACTGACACTGAGCAAGCACTCTGTCAACTTTAGAGATGAAAAAAGGATTAATCATGGAATGAGTCAGTTACATCAACTGCAACGCCATCTTCAGTCGGTCACCTGTACAGCTCGAGCTCACAAGGTGCATACAGACAAATCTGGTCCTAAAATGAGTGTTGCACATACTGGCACATGAAACGAGCCCGGGTGCTCAAAAACGTGAACAGTGCTTTTATTGGATCTTCCTTTTTCTATTGGGTAGAAATCTACAGTTAATTATATTTAAATTAAGGGGTGCTTTGTTAAATCCAGAGAAATGAATGAAAATGTCATCATTTTAACATCATCTTATCATTATCTCAACAGAAAATCCAGTTTGGGGAAAAGCAGCTGTAAACTTTGTGATGTATAAACTGACATTAATGCAAAGCAACCAGGTATTGGTCATATTCAGTGATATGTTTAGGTTGTTTTACAGTAGAATATTTTGGTAATGGATAAATTACAGATTAATTAAGGAATATATTTACAGCTAAATTAGGTAAATTAAATTATTAGGTAAATTATTTTTTGCTACACTCTTGTTTAAATCTGTATTTCTCGGATTGAACGTTTGCGACACTGGACTCGTTTTGTATTGAAATGCCCCATACGCTGTCGGTCACGTATATACTATCTGTATACAAACGGAGAGAAAAACTAAACAAAACAAACATAAAAGTGCAACATGAACAATGTTGTCGGGCCTCCATCAGCCACCAGAACAGCTTCCTCAAGTCTCTGGAAGTGTGCTGGAGAGATGGACACGCATTCCTCCTGAAGGAACCTGTAGTCATTTGCAGTGACCTTCACAAACCATGCCAATAATCCTGTTAGTTCATGTAACTCTGTTGGGCTCTCTAGTCTGAGTTATTATTATTATTATTATTATTACTTCTAATTGGTATAATTGTAGTTATTATTTAACTGCAGTGTGCTGAGGACAGGCTCAATAAACAAACCAGTCATGTCTTTATTTCCATTTATATCATCTGTGATGTGCAGAAATGGAGCAAAGACATCTCCAGGCATCTCTACACTCAGCTTTACACCATATGATTTTCTGCCACAGCCACAGTCTCACACCATGAGAGGAAAATGTTGTTTGTGAGTTAAAATACGTGGTGTTAGAATACATGCACTGCGATGACCAAACACAGTCATTTTCTTTAATCATATGTCTAGAATCTTCATCCTATAATCTCAAATGACACGTGCTATCACACAGTATGTATGCATGTGACAAATAAAGGATCTTGAACCTTGAATCTTGAACAGTATGTTATTATCTGCTATAATCTTATTAGAATTACAGCCAACTTTACCAAAGGTAGACCTGCATCTCTCCATAGACTTACACTGGCTGACAACCGTGTCAGGATATCGGGAGTTCACTGATCACGTGAGCATGTGGATGCTAATGAGAGAGAGAGAGATAGATAGAGAGCTAGCTAGCACATCAAATTAAAAGGAAACACATCAAATTACACTACACATTAAGACAGTTATTAAAGAATAAATGTTTTCTAGTAATCATAGAAAAGTGACATCAGTAGGATGTGAGACGAGTCCCATAAGTAAGGGTGGATCAGATCTACTGTTTAATACTGTCCATGCTATCTAACACTAGTGATGGGGACGATACCACCTATATATCGAGTCTGAGTCAAGACCAAGACTCTGGGATTTTGGGGCAGTTGAGGCTGAGTCTTTAAAGGAGGTGAGATCGAGACAACCCCGAGATCTAAAAAAAGGCAATTTTCAAGACCATGTATTTAATCGGACTTATTCACCGTCACCTCTGTTAATAGTGTAATTCCTGTAGGGGAGACCGGGGTTTGTTGGCTATGGGGCAGTTTGGCACACTCTACATCTCCAGCTCTCTACAAGGAGTTGAAACAAAAATGTGACATAAAACACCTCCGCCTCATGTGGACTCTCATATTGTGTAAAAAATACCTGAAGGTGAAAAGAAGCTCAGCTGGGCTCAACCTGAACATTTTATCAAGTCAAAAGTAAAAAAACTAAACCCAAAGTGTCCCATGTTGTAAAGTCTTTGAGACTGATATTGAGCTCCACTGACAGCTCACATTAGAGTGTGTTAATATTTGCAGTGTACTAGGATTTCATATTCACTAAGTGTGACATCACTGCACAACAAAGTTTTCTTCTTGAACACTGTTGGGTGTTTCATACATTTCTTATAGATTTTTGGGTGCTGATCACGAATATCACATCAAAATTTACCCATCATGTACCGTTTCAGAGAAATC
>JAQQZX010116935.1:0-10401 GCA_030068355.1 Notoglanidium maculatum | reverse complement strand
ATGCAAACTCCACACAGAAAGGTGACCCGGGGATCGAACCCAGGACCTTCTTGCTGTGAGGCGACAGTGCTAACCACACCACCACCGTACCGCCCCGATATTGATGTATTTAAAATAAAATTTAAATATATATTTAATTAACACATTTCAGGTAACTACAATTTCTATTGTGTCAAACTGTAATGCGTTGTTATGGTCCATGTGTAACGCGTAGGCAGCTTTGACACCCGTCTCTTGGATAAATTTACGTACAGTACAGGGATAACACTGATAAGCCACTATGTGCCAAGTACCAGGGATTGCCTAAAATAAAAACCGGTAATACATTTATTACTTTTCAGCTGTTTAGAGAAACAGAAAGCAAATCAAGAACACACAATTTAAAGCCAAATTTAATGGGTTTAATAAAACCTGCTTACAGTAATACTTTGAGCTTTAAATCTAGTTTCAGAAATAAAGACAGCAATTTAGTGTTACAACTGACATTTAAAGGAATGAAGATGCTGGGAATATCTCAGTATTTTCCTGTTGCTGCTGGTAAGGAAGATTCCTCCTCCTCTGTGCTTACATGTGGGGTACCTCAAGGCTCGATTTTCGGTCCGATTTTATTTTCTCTCTTTTTTTATATATATATATAGGCCTACAATATTAAAACCTCAAGGCCTGCTTAAACATAATACAGAAATACATACACATAATATTAAGCCAGTAGCTAGGAATTTAGGCATAACCTTCAACTCTGGTTGAAACTTTGAATAAACTGGTACAGTCTTGCTTTTATCAATTGAGAAATATTGCGAAGGTTAGCGCATCTCCATCCTTAAAGGTCTCCTTTTTTTTATCGTTCAGCACTAGTTCCTAATTTTTCCTAATTCTTTTTTCTTGATTATTTATGTAATTATGTATTTCTACTCAGTTTTTTTCTATTTTATCTTTATATATTTATAATATCTTTTTTTTTTTATATCTTAATACCTCTATCGTTTTTATCTTTTCCTTTTATTTGAATGGTCTTTTGCATGTTTGTTTTGTTTCTTAATGTGTTTATTTTAAGTATATATTTTATTTGTAATGTTTTACGTAATTTTTAATGTTCTTTTTATAACATTTTGATTTATAACATAATTTGTAATATTTTTCTAATAATGCCTTTATTTAAATTTTATATGATCTTTAAAGTGTAAAGCACTTTGTGACATCATTAGTTTGATGTAGAAGTATAAAGTGGCCTTTATGCTTGCGCGTAAGTTGCATGTCTCCTCTAGGAGGCGCTGTCACATGAAACACACCAGAATCTATCGCTTTAATTCTACAGAAATGTGGCTTCTCTGTTTCTCTGTAGAAATAATAAACAGAAAATAACACGAACAAAATGAAACAAATTTTCTGGAGAACCAGAAACCTCCCGTGATTAATTACACCAGGTGAATTCCCACTGGAAGCATTTCTGATGTGTTTTGACTTGTTACAAGCAGCCCGAAGGGCTTCCAGAGTTGCTAAATTTAAGACTTTTGAGACCTTTTTTAGATGACAAAAAGAAACAACAACAACAACAAAAATTCAGTTGGAGCAGTACTTTTTTTTTTCTTTTTTTTTAATTCATACATGCACATGTGTGTGTGAATACGTGAGTGAGGGAGAAAGAAAGAGTGCACATGGGACATGGAACAATAGACAAGTTCTATTATAATTTATCTGTTATAAAATGCATTTCTCTTTTATAGTTTGCATTAAACAGGCGCAACGAAATTGAGAGTGACGTGAGCTCTGCACAGTTGTCATGGCAATGAAAAAACTAGCAAGTGGACTAGCATGGCTAGCAATCAGTCGTTGTGGTCTGCGTTGTCATAAAGCGTAGTTACATTTTTGGCGAGGTGCAAGTCAGGCTACGATGCAGTATTGTAGTTTAGTGTAGGGTATGTGGGTACGCCATACCCTACGGCGTAGGTTCGACGCAGAAATATAAATTGGCCTTTATTCTGCCACCTACTTTTACGTACTCTAGGTGTGAATGTGAGTGTGAATTGTCGTTGGTCTCTGTGTTAGCCCTGAGATAGACTGGCGACCTGCCCAGAGTGTACCCCACCTCTCATCCGTCAGCTGGGATTGGCTCCAGCTTTCCCATGACCCTGACGGATAATAATAATAATAATAATAATAATAATAAAGTTTCATTTACATAGCCATTAATAGCACTTTGTAATCTGAACAGAGACTACTATATCATCAGTAACAAAAACAGGTGATATTCGAACACTGTAAATCTGTTGAACAGTTACCATGAATTTGGGTTAAACTACATTGTCACCAAATAAAACATTCATTGTGCAAATGATTGTAATTATAATTAATTCTAAAATGCAATTAATGATATTTGAACAAGTAACAGCTGGGACCCTGACGGATAAGCACTATAGATAATGAATGGATGGAAAGCACTGCCAAAATTATTTCTGGCTCCACTGCATTTCTTGTCAATAAGGTTTTGTTTTTTGGGGGTTTTTTTTTGCTGACAGGAGATTTGTCTGGCTGTGTTGATGCAAGTGTGCAGGCGGGATGAAGGTGGTTAACATTTACAAAATGACTGATAAAAGGTGCATGTAAACACAAACAAGTACTCCAGACCATAATACAGCTTTCCAAATGGGTTTTCTCAGCGACATAATACATTCGTTCTGAGGCTTTTTTTATTTTTTATTTAATTTTTTTTTAAAAATCATGTTCTACGAACTTTCCAGGTTATTTGTTTGAAAGTATGAAATATAGCGGCCGGACTATTGTACCTTTCATTGTACGAATAACGTTAGAAGATTATCCTATAATTTGACATGGAGTATGCATGTTACTGAACAATCTGTTCTAGAATTTGGCCAAGATTGTTTTGGGGTCATCTTGTTTACTGTAACAAGTAATAAATGTTATTTTTGGAAACTTACACTCTAACCTTGTTCAATTAATGTATCTGTTAGCTGGAAGCAATGCAACTCTTAGGAACCCCATATAACAATTGTCAGAACCATCAAACTTGCTTTTGAGTTTTTGAGTATGATACAAAGCATTCATAATCTTTCAGTACTCACTTCTATATCCCATATTTCAGCACCTTGTTTCAGTACCTACTTACTTTTATCCTTTACAAACTGAACAGTAAAATTTGGCCTACATAGAACAACGATCTTGGTGTAAATACATTCCCATTCCCACTCCATTTTTAATCCTTTCTTTTTCATTCCTTGATGATCTCCTAGAAACGTCTTTGTTTTTTTGAATTTCACTCGCACCTCCAGGTCTCTGAGTCCATTCTGAGCTCATGTTTGATCCTGAACTCTGATGTTCTCCATGCATCTATGTGGGATTCCTCGTGGTAGTCCGGTTTCCTTCCACCTCCCGAACACATGCCAGTAGATGGATTGGCTAAACCGCCTGTAAGTGTGAGTGCAGGGACTGTAAATATGTACGTGTGCGAGTGTTTGGTATCTTATCCAGGGTGTGTTGTCGCCTCACTTCCTGTGTTCCTGAGAAAAGCTATGGATCCAAAAAGACCCCCAGAGAGTCAAGCAGCTACTTCAAATGAATGATTTGAACTTTACAGCTACCATCATCAAATTTGGTGTAAAATGTCATCCATTGACGTCAAGAATTTTCCACTAACCCTGCTATAATTTTTCTATCCTTCTTTGTTTTCCAGTCTATATCCATCAAACTTGGTGTACAAGATTCAACAGTTGACCCAAAGCACCTAACTGCATTTCAGACTGATAGCACTCATCCATCTAAGCCAGCTGTCCTTTCTTTCATTTTTTTTTTATCCTCACAAATTGTGTACAACACTGAATTTTACTTTATTACTAAACCCATCAGACTTGGTGGAAATATTCAACTACTGCTCCAAAATCCCATCTTCTTCTTGAACCTATTGTTCACTATGCATCTTCTTCTTGAACACCATGGTCCTTGAACTTTCAAGATAAAATCAGCAAACTGTACCTGTCTAAATTTCATTGGCCTCATCTATACACCTATCCCATCATTCATCCCGACGTCATCTTATAAGACCCAGCTGCTTTTGATTTTGATTTAGATAGTGCATCTAAATCTAGCAGTCTCAGCATTTCATTCTGATAACAATCATCCATCTACACATGTGATTCATTCTGTCACCTCTACCACTCCAAAAATAAAGAAAGAAAGAAAACAAATTTTGCTACTCCTGGATTTTTTTTTTTTTTTAAGAGAGTGAATTCAATATGATCTATAATTTTAAAGAAACATCAACATCATATGGAATGCAGCATGATGAGCCATTACTATTCTAAAGTTGACGATATTTCGTCAACAGCATATTAAGTGTTCTTTTCCATTTTATTTTCATTTATAACAGCTTTACCTCGGAGTTTGGCAGTAGTGACTCCTCCTAAACATGTTAAACAAACAACTCATGGGTTTTTATACCCACTTATATGGCGTGTCCACTATACAAGCCCTCGTGTAATGTGTTACTATAAAAGTGATTAGATCAGAACTGTTGGTATAGAAAATTAATAAACACCAACTGACCGATCCGAATCTAGCATTTCCAGCATTCTTTTATAGAATACTGCTTTACAGTAGATAAATAATCTCATAGAAACCCACTCAGTTCACATGTTAAATAAATTACTTATTATAAATTGTACATTTGTGTCCATCTTATTTTATTTTCTCAATTGCATGCCTGGAATTTTGGACTGAGTATATTGATGAGAAATTCCTAAACATAAGAATCCTGGTCATATTTTTTCAACATACAGGTACATGTGAATCCAAACCTCTGACACATAAACACCTTAAAAGAATATTTGTGTCTTCCTGACAATCACCTTCATCACTGCTTTATTTATTTTTTTTAATGAATCGAAACTCCTTTATTGCTCAATTTTAAACGTGAATTCATGTCACTCGAATAATCTAGGTAACATTTGGACTGCTACAAATGTTCCCTATCTCAGGAACACTGTGTGTGAAGTGAGAGCACACCCTGGATGAGATGCACAAACATTCCTATTCACAATTTATCTTAGCCAGATTGTCTTAGCCGGTTCACTTATTAGCTTGTTTTTCTGCGATGCCAAAGAATCCGGAAACATCTAAAAATGCAGGCGGTCATTTTACTAAGAAGCTGAAACTTAACTTTTTAATAAATGTCAATTAAATGTCTCCTGACAAAAGGTGTCACCACATCAACGTTACACATTTTACTTTGTCAAACAAAAAAAAAAAATCCATTTATTATTATGATTGTGTAAAGTCACCATAAAAGTCACTGCTGTACAAAATGACTATAGAACCAATAATGTATTAGAACGTTAATAACATCCTATTGTTCAGGTAACATCTGGAACTACTTTTGTGCAGTTACACAAAAATAATGCAAATCATTAATATGAAATAGACCTTCTGACCAATCAGATTATACTACAATAATGTAATATACACTCACTGAGCACTTTATTTGGAACACTGTACTAATACTGGGTAAGGCCTTCCTTTACTTTTGCTTGCGATTCATCAGACCAGGTTATTGTTTTCCCAGGCTTCAGCTGTCCGGTTTTATTGAGCCAGTGCACACTGCAGTCTCAGCTTTCTGTTCTTGGAACCCGACGTGATGTGCTGTTTTAGCACATCCAACTCAAGGTTCGACATGTGCATGCTGAGATGCTTTTTTGCTCACCATAATTCTACAGAGTGGTTATTGGAGTTACAGCACCCTTTCTGTCAACCCGAACCAGCCTGACCTCTCTCATCAACAAGACGTTTCTGTCTGCAGAACTGCAATTCACTGGATATATTTTCTTTATTGCACCATTCTGAGTAAACTCTCCAGACTGGTGTGCATGAAAAACACCAAGAGATCCCAGAACTTATAGAAATATTCAAACCAACCATCATGCCACGGTTAGCATCACCGGGATCACATTTTTTTCTCCTTTCACCTGTAGCTGTTGGCCCGTGTATGCCTGATTTTATGCATTGCATTGCTGCCAAATGATTAGATAAATGCATGCATGAGTAGGTGTACAGGTGTTCCTAATAAAGTGCTCAGTGAGTGTATATCAGTGATGGGCTGCAGGGGCGTACTCTACAATTTTGTCAATCTTTGCTATTCTTTTTTTGCACATTTAGTATGTACTCATATTTATGTATATTTTGTGTCTCTTGTGTATCTTTGAATGTATATTGTTTTTTTTTTGTGGCCCTGGATATACTTGCATTTATTTTTGTATATTTTGTTTAGTAGATGTTATATGTTAATATATACCCAGTGTTTGTCAGTCACCACACAAATCTGCAGCTACACTTGTCCTGGTGTTAACTATGCAAATGACAAGTAAAAGACTTTGAGTGAAGTAATATATAACAAGTTTAAACTATTTTCTTAATATTAGTTTTTCAGGAGCTCAGAAATTTTTCAGAACTGAGACCGAAACCTAAACACGAAGGATGGAGTTTGTTTACAGGTGACAGGTGAGTCGTGCTGCATTCAGTTTTCGTTAGAGAGAAAGCTGCTGTAAAATGTACAATAGTCACAACATTTTCTTTATCATTATTATTAGTAGTAGTAGTATTAATGTTATTATTATTATTATTATTATTGTTTTTTAGTTTAGTTTTAGTTTAGTTTTAGTTTATTGTTTCAACAATAAAAAACTGTTAAATAATCGTGTGAAATCTGTGCTTCTGCTCTCTAAAAAGAAAGAGAACAACAACGACAACAAACAAATCACACGAGTGAAAGTTGCTTATGGCCTCAACTGCTACACAGCAGACTGACGAAAAAGGTATAAACGTGAAACAGATCCAATTTATCTAAAATGGCGACTGTTTTTAATGTGTATTGCGCACGCGCAGTAAACGCCACTACAGTATCGGTTACTGTACATTAGCAGTGCACCTTAAATCTTTCAGAATTTTCACTTCTGCTTAAAGTTCCTGATATACCAAAATTTATCTCCTTAATGTAGAATGAATCACCTACATCACAGTGGATGAGGAAGAAAAGATGGAGGTAAGTTGAACGTAAGTTGTATGTTTTTTAATTGCGGTATGTTGTGAATTTTCTTTTTGTTGTATTTGTTATTTTTTTATTGTGTCAAATCAATTCTGCTTAAAGTTCCTAATATGCCACAATTGATCTCTTTTATGTAGAATGCCTCACCTGCAACACAGTAGCTAGTGAGTTGTCTCCTGTCTCATGCTCTTGTCGCTTTAATATTTGTTGGTGAAGCGGCACTGTTCAGGTACGTATGTTGTATGTTTTTTGTGAAAACTACTTGAAATGTTGGTGTAACAAATCTCAAGGGGTAAACACTCCCGTCACTGATTGCAAGCGTCACCGTAACAGCGACCCCGAGGATGAGGAAGAAGCCAATCTAACCTCCTCATGGCTTCATAGGGAGCACGTTGATGCCACCGGTGAGTCCTAGCAAATTCGCTAGACAGTGCAACACTCAAGCAACAGCAGTAGGGACTCCACACTCCACACCCACGCCTCGAACCTCACCAGAATTCAATTTTACTTATATAGCGCTTTTAACAACAGACGTTGTCACAAAGCAGCTTCACAGAAGTGTATAAATTCTGAATATAAACTTATGAATCTATAAGTTTACCTATATATATATATATATATATATATATCCCTAATGCGCAAGCCTGTGACGACGGCGGTGAGGAAAAACTCCCTGAGATGAGAAGAAAGGAAGAAACCTTGAGAGGAACCAGACTCAGAAGGGAACCCATCCTCGATTGGGTCAAGATTTGAGTGCAAGACTGTTCGTGGTGATCTGAGTCCTATGCCATTGTAGCAGAACCGCTCTTGTCAGCAGCAGTCCAACACCGTCTTCACAGTTCTAGGTGAATGTTGAGGCAGTTCATATGGTTCCATCCTCAACAGGAGCAAGTGGTGACTCCAACCAAGAGTAGGACACCAGGATGGATCAGGCAGGTCCGGAAAGCAGCAGGGGTCAGGATCGCACAAATTAGTGAGCATGTTGTCCAAGAATTTAATCAGTAAAAGTCTCCAGAACATCCGATTGCGGCCGCTGATTTTGGACACGGTGCAAAGCGTAAGTGTTTCCTAGCCTGCATTAAACACTTTATCAGAGTTAATTGAGTAGTTAGCACGTGTGCATACAAAGTATTATTGTAAGCACAAATTGGCATGTTTTATTAAATCCATTAAATTTTGCTCAGAATTGTGTGTTCCTGATTTGCTTTCTGTTTTTCTAAACAGTTGAATTAGTGGTAAATGTATTACCTGTTTTTATATTAGGTAATCCCTGGTTCTTGGCACATAGAGGCTTATCAGTGTCATCCCTGTACTGTATCTAAGACCCCGTTTACACTTGGTATTAAAATGAGTCTTGGGTGATCTGATCACAACTGGACAGCGCTAAATACAAGTTTAAACGACTCCCAAGACACATTCGCTCAAACCACTTGCCGGGGTGGTCTGGGACGCATAAAAAAGGGCTAGTCATGCAAAAATTAATAAATAAACAAGTAACGTGAAACCATCGAAATGTTAAAAAGTACAGTGATAAGTGATAGGGATATGAGATTTCGATCATAGTGCACAGTCCTAGCTGTTGGTGGCCATTTTTGATGAGCTAGCCAATTGGTAATATATGACATGTTATCAAATGTTATTCAGCATTGGCAAAGGGGAAGAATTTCATTTGAGAAGAACAGGACATACAGGTGTCAGAATAAGCTCATCAGGCTCACACTGACATGACAACCAATCGTAATAAATAATAACTACCAGTGACACCATACTCACTCTGTGTTCAGGTTATAATCAGGACTGGAATTCTTATGTGATTTGAAAACTACCATTACTGTTAGAACAAATGTTCATTATTCACCAACTAAATGTGGCATTACCTATTTGCCAGCTGTAAAAAGTATTGCTGCTGGATGAGTGTTGCCATGGCTACAAGAGCAATACTGATGGCGTCCGTCATGCTCTATAGTCATGGTTAGATGGTTGAAATTCTGTTAATATAACGACGACAGTGGGGACGGATTTCAGTTAAATGCAAAAGGTGAATTATAAAGCAGTGAGACAGAAGAAATCGGTGAAGAAAATGTATCCAAGAGTCGAGTTGTATTCGAGCAGAACTTTTCTAAAGAGCCCACAGCACCTGTTCACTGTATAATGTAGCTTAGCGGAAGGAGAACTTTAGGAGAATCAGAGTTTTACTTAAGTGTGCTAAAAAAAAGAAACCTTGCTTAATGGAATCCTAAACTGAAGCCCAAAATCACTTTTTTTTTTAAAAATACTTTTTTGAAGTGCTTTGTACTATGTCATATATTATCAGAGCTAATGATAGGACAGTGACGTGAAAAAGGAAACAGTCTTTTAGAATAGTAGCTCATCAGTGATATCAGGTCTAGGAGGTCCTCTTGAAAGTAGTTGCCATGAAAGGCGTTCACAAATAAACAACGTCGAGAAGTGTCAGTGTTGTCCAGCCAGGGACGTTACGTCTGCTTTTCTCAGCTGAGCCACAAGATGTTAAAAAACGTCTACAGCTAAAAGGTCACGTTCTCTTTTAATACCTGCTTTCTTATTTGATTATTTGCCATCAAGAGCAGCTAGCGTACATTCTTTGTAGCGTCATTGCTTCATTGTAAAAAGCCTCTTTCTTTTAGCAAGAATCCACACCACCCGCTGAGACGCTCTGCTTACGTCCTCTCGGGCAAAGCGAGATTGAGTGATCGTGACCCCTGGCTGTGCTTATTGAAAACTGTTCGACTTTAAATGTTATGCTGCCGAGCACCTGAAACCGCAGCATAATTGGTATCAAAGTTTGAGTAGTTCATTTTGAAGTGCCTCCTCAGGTTATAATTCTTCACCACAGAAATACATTCGTTACAAAGCAAGCGCACCTACGATTCCAATTAACAGATAATTTCCTGTCTTGTCCACTCAATTCCCGTCATAAGTTTTTCTTTGAAGTGTTGCGTGACACCTGCGTGGATTCACGCTCTGAAAACGAAATGCACGCTACCATCAAAGTCAGCTAATAACACAGGAGACTCAGCAGGGATGCTAGGATCCATATGCAATAGGTTTTTAAAGAGGCCAGCTTGCGCTTCCCAGAAGTCTCTGCGCTGACTAGCGAGACGCCATTTTTCTATGCCATTGATATTCCACTGTGTTATTTTTTTTTTTTTAAAACAATCTGTAACGATGGGGCGACATCCTGGCCCATATCATATATTGTAACGTGAAATTGAAGATATTTTATTAAATAATTATATAATGTATTTATGGGCATATAGTGGTTAGCACTGTCGCCTCACAGCAAGAAGGTCCTGGGTTCGATCCCCGGGTCACCCAGGGAGCCTTTCTGTGTG
>JAQQZX010116914.1:0-10402 GCA_030068355.1 Notoglanidium maculatum | reverse complement strand
ATATAACACACACACTATATCACTATGTCTATGTGAATGTATATATATATATATATATATATGACGACAACGACAAACCACAGAAATTCACTTGCTTGGTGAATCCTAGGCAGTCCGAGTCGACGGTGCGTGGCTGAGGTGGCTCTGCGAGGCAGTGGAGGCAGATCTTTACAGTGGAACCTCAGTGAGCAGTTTTTTCTCCTATGGAGTGTCTGCTAGACAGAAATATGGCTTGGTTAGTCGGTAGCAAGCATAAACTTTCAATCACCGCTTCACGCTGCCTCACACTCCTTTTAAATCCCCGTTGCTTCTGGGGATTGATGTTATCAGTGGTCACTATCTGTGCCGGGTTTTGCTGCCTTGCCTTCGTCTCGCTGGCTTGTCCTGGATTGCCCTCAACTCGGGGTGTAGTCTGAGGGGCAGAGCGCTTGCTTCCTACTAACTGCGAGGTGGTGAACCCACAGGCATCACAGTGTCCCCCCTTAGCTCTGGCTCCTCAGAGTAGCGAAGAGAGAGGTCATCCACATTTGCATGGTTCGCCCCAGGCTGATGCAGTACTTTGAAAGAGAAGCCTTTTAGTGCCAGGAACCACCGCATTATCTTGCTGTTTGAGTCCTTGTTCTTGAACAGCCAGTGTAGGAGTGCATGGTCCATTATGAGCATGAAGTATCTCCCTGTCAGGTAATACTGTAACTCCTCCACTGTCCACTTAATGGCAAGGGCTTCTTGCTCGATGGCCACAGTGCTGCTCGGCTGGGGATAGTTTGCAGCTGATGTAGACGATGGGGTGCTCCTCTCAAACTCCTGGGTTAGCACTGCTCCCAAGTCCATCTCTGAGGCATCTGTTTGAACGAAGAATGGCCTGTCGAAGTCCAGGTTTCTTAGGATTGGTTCGCTGCTGAGGGCCGTCTTCAGCCTCTGGAAGGCGGCCTTGGCCTCTGGACTCCAGCAAACCATCTATGGCTCTCCTTGCATGGGCCAGGTGCATAACCGTTCTTGGGATGACTAGAAGATCACAGGGTTTCCTGCGGTGCTGGCAGTGATGATACAACAGTCCGTTAATGTTTCACTTAATGTGAAAGTACGTGACAGGCCGGGGTTGATTGGGGAATTGATCATTGTCAAGCTGTAACACCTGGCCTCAGCAGTGCTTCAACTGCTCATCTTCTCTCTGCTCCCTTCCAAAACTCTCCCCATGGGTGACCTGTGAGCTGACACACAAGAGGGTTAGTGTGAAAGGGGGGCTCACCTTCTGCGGTGCGTTGGGCCCACTGGCCTACTTTGTGGGAAGTCGGGCTCACCTCCCAAGGCGCGGAGTCGATTTTTTTTCCCACCTGGAGCATGGAGAGGGCTATTTCCAGTGCCTCCACGAGCTCCTGGATGGTGGAAGGAGCTGCCATCCCCACGGTGTGTTGTTCTTCCATGGGCAGACCATGCAGGAAGTGATCCACCGTCATGCACTGGACAAGCTCCTCTGTGGTTAGTTGGTCAGGTTGCAGCCATCTCTGGGCCATGCAAAACAGCTCATCCACCTGGGCCCAGGGTTCCTGGTCATGCCAGTATGTCCAGCGGTGAAACATGGCAGCCACATGACTCACGGATAAGCCGCAGCATGCTAGGATTTCCACACGCAGCATGGTGTTTTCTGTGGCTTCCTCTGGCAGGAGTGTGTAATAGGGTCGCTCTGCTTCTCCCGCGAGCAGGGGTGCGAGTATTTTTGACCATTCCCCTCTAAGTCACCTTTCATGCTGTGCAGTTAAGAGAGCTAAGTACACCTCCACATCGTCCTCGACCAACATTTTTGTTATGTGGTGCAGTGTTTCTTGGGTGGGATTGGGGAGGGCTACCGCAGCAGCGGGGATGGCTTGGCGAACTGCCAGCTCTTGTGCCATAACGTGGAGGCCCTGGACGAGTTCCTGGTTCACCCAGCTCTGCTCTAGTGATGATTCGAACAGGTGTCTCACCAGGGGGTGAATGGCAATGGCGGCCATGGCGACAGCATTCTCCACCACTATGAGCAGGGAATGAGAGAGGACAACAACAAACCACAGAAATTGGAGTAAGTTTTAGGTGATTTATTTACACAGAAGGTGAGGTAGTGCAGTGCTCGAGGTTTTCATTGGTGGTGTTCGGTGTAGGAAGTTCGGTGTGGTGAATCCTCAGCAGCGGTCCAAATCGGCTGTGCTGGGGATAGTTTGTGGTTGATGTAGATGATGAGGTGCTTCTCTCAAACTCCTGGGCAAGCACTGCTCCCAAGTCCATCTCCAAAACATCCATTTGTACGAAGAATGGCCTGTCGAAGTCCGGGTTTCTTAGAACTTGTTTGCTGGTGAGTGCTGTCTTCAGCCTCTTGAAGGCAGCCTTGGCCTCGGGACTCCAGTGGACCATCTCTGGCTCTCCTTTCTGTGTGAGAGCTGAGAGGGTGCAGCTAAAGAGACAAAGTTAGGCACGAATCATTGATAGAGCCATGGGCTAAATGGTGCAGTCATATGGCCGATGAGGAGGGAGGCTGCTAGCCTTGTTCTTGCTAAAAAACTTCCATGGTTCTGATACTCTGGAAGTATTTCCACAGTAGAGCTGGCTTCAGGATTTTCCACTGACGTTGATTACACAAGGAGTGTAGGAACCTGCAGGCAGTTGTCAAAGAAGTGTGGGAACAAGTGAAGGATTTTTCACTCAGATCAGATCTGTGGATTGTGGATATGCATCCAAGGGAACACCAACATTGTGGGTGTAGAACAATGGGTTATGAACTCCACTCCGATGTGTCTCTCATCAAGGGCTTGAATGTGTAGGGGATTGCAGAGTGGCTGTGTTGGCATATTCATTTTTGAGCCAAGAGAGCCATCTATGAAGTTGCTAGCTGCACCGGAATCAGTCAGTGCTGTAGCAATAAAGAAACCTTTTGAGTGGCCTATCTTATGTCTTACAGATATGGAAAAAAAATGTATGATTTCAGTGTGATTTCAGATTTCAGCACTCACTGTGCTGACTTGTTGACTCACTCTGAGGTGTAATGAGAAGGCTTTTGTGGACTGGTCATAGTGCAACTGGGTGCTGAGGACTGCTGCAGTAGAAGCATAAATTGTGCTCATGATGCTTTTGGTATTCCTGATCAGTCAGCCTGGCTTGTCCAAGTTGCAAGGATTCTGGCACTGCAATTTCTGTCCCACAAGTTATCTGTGGTTTACTCCAGTGGTTCTGTAACTGGTTTTCAAGGTAGCTGGAGAGGTTGATGAGGGAGTCAAGGGATGCTTCCTCACCATGGCATGCCAGTTCAATAAGAATATCTTGATTCAGGCCCTGTTGAAAAGATGCTTTCAGCACTGGCATGTTGGTGTGTGCCAGCATGCTGAAATGCTATGCAAGCTGAGCATTGATCATAGCTGTTGTTCCTCACTGTCAAGTTGGCCTTGGAAAGGCAAAAACTGTCACCACTCTTGGAAACCTGCTTGAGAGTATTCTGTCAGGCAGCAGAGAATGTGACAGTTAGAGGTTAAGAGTCTTTATTTTTAAACATGCAAACAAATCCAAAATGTGAAGCAGATTGAATGTCAGAACACAGTCAGATGTCAGTCAATATGCAAACATAGTTAACTGTGCAAAAGTGAAAGACATAAACCAGAAAAACCAGAAGCATAGTCATGACCATGAACACTAGAGGAGCATAACAAAATGCTTGGTATCACAGGTACAAGACACTAAGTGTGTTCTTCACAATGATTGGGATCACTGAGAGTCATTTTCTACTGTGGAGTGTGATTAATTGTTATTATTTGAGTAACTGTAATCAATATGAAGTGGAACATGAACGAGAATGAGTTCGTGATGCCTGTTGGGTGCTTTTGTCTTCGCTGGTCATATTTGTAGGTAGCTCTGAGTTCTGAGCATTGTAGTCAGTGGCCATGCTTGTAGGCCAATTTGTGTTACTTGGAGAAGGAAGCAATGGTCTGCTCATTCATGCAATTATCCAATTATGTGGTATCAGCATAATGCATAAAATCATGTATATACAGGTCAAAAGCTTCCATTAATAGTCACATCAAACATCATAATGAGGAAAAAAGAGATAACAGTAGCTTCAACTGCAGCCTGGTTGTTTGTGCCAGATGGGCTTGGTTTGAGTATTTCAGAAATTAATGATCTCCTGTGATTTTCAAGCACAACATTCGCTAGAGTTTACATAGAATTATGGGGAAATGAGAGATGTCAAAAGAGAAAGGCCAGTCTGGTTTGAGCTGACTACAAATCTACAGTAACTCATATAACCACTATCTACAACCATGGTGAGCAGAAAATATCTCCGTTTGTTATCATGTCCATTGAAACTGAACAGCTGAAGATTAGAAAGTATAGCCAAACTGTCCAATTTTGGTGACCTTGTGCTGTCTGTAGCCTCAGATTCCTGTTCTTAGACTCCTGAACCTGAAGAACCTGACTTAGAAGGTTCAACATATTGAGTGTTCTGAGATGCTTTTCCACTCATGGCAATTTTAAAGAGTGCTTAATTCCCCTATAACTGACTTTACTTCTCCAAATCCCAGATCACTCTTTGAATCTTTGAAATATTTAAAATAATAGAAATGATTCTATTATTATAAACTAACTATTCAACAAGATTTTGATGGCTGTGGAGTATTTTATGCCATTACAATGGCACTATATAAATATGCACTTTTGCTTTTGCTCCCTATATATTCTCCAGTTGTCAGCTCAGAGGAAAGAATTCAAAACATAGAACACATTTTGCATAAGGAAGCAGAGGATGTAAGCAAACTTTGGAAGAACCTGGGTACAGCTGCAGCAGACTGGCACCAACAGCTGGAGCTAGCTTTGGAGAGACTGATGGAACTTCAAGATACAGCTGATCAGTTACAGATCAAACTTCAACAAGCTGAAATTGAAAAAAAATCTTGGGACCCAGTTGGAGACTTGCTTGTTGACAATTTAAATGACCAAATCAAGATGGTTAAGGTTAGTGTTTGACATCACACTATACTGATATACACTAACAGTGAAATGGTGAGACAATAAAATTAAGTTATTGGGGTCAAGGCAAGAATAATGCTCATTGGAAATGAGTCACAGGGCACAGTTTTACTAATGGTTAGAGGAGTTTGCAAGCCCATAGAATTATATTACTTCCTGTACATCAGTCTTATTAATGCCACAAGAAAGCAACATCTAAACTTTTTGAGACTGCTATATTGAGATGTATCGGACTCTATGAGACACTTATAAGTTAATGATCTTTAAAGCATTCATTTTCAGTAATTGCATTATACATTCAGTGTCCTGTTCATTAGGTACACATGTTTGATATCTACATCAATTGATTATTTTAACACTCAAACTTACTGTATAGGTCACTTTGTAGTTGAGAAATTCTGACTGTAGGCCTGACTATTCTGACTGTGGTTTGTCATTCCCCCTCAACCTCATCCATCAGCTGAAAGGGATCATCCTGTTTGGTTCATGGACCATTCTTAGCACTGCATTGACACTTAGAGCTTAGAGACTTAGAGACACTTAGAGACAATTACAGCTGGTAATGTGTGTGGTGATAGTATGGGTTAGTATCGCTGGGATCAGCAGATAATTCCATTTCATTCATGGTTGGACCAACATATGGCCACAGTACAAAATGCAAACAGACTGTACAAAATGACATGCAGCAGGAGTACTTGATAAAATTCAGTACAGTACAGTTACATGGGGCAGTGGTAGCTCAGTGATTAAGACGTTGGATTAGTGATCTGAAGATTGTGAGTTCAAATCCGAGTTCAGCGATCTCTGCTGGGCCCTTGAGCAAGGCCTTTAACCCTCAACTGCTTAGTTGTATAAATGAGATATATGTAAGTCACTCTGGATAAGGGCGTCTGACATAAATGTATTGAAAATGTAAATGTGTACCTAATAAAGACCTTTCTGTGATTAAACAGGGATTCCAAGAGACGATATCTCAGATCCAGGATGATGTAAATCAAGTCAACAAATTAGCCTCTCAGTTTAGCATGCTTGGTTTTCAACTGTCTGAAGAGAACCTGAAGAGAAATGATGATCTCAATAGGCAATGGAGACTTCTGCAGGTATACATATTTTGAGAAAAAGGACCCAGCTAAATTTGCTAAAAGGAGGCTAATTTTTTAGATGTGGATACAACCATATTTATTTACAAGTTAAAACAAAAACAAAGCTGTAGAAGGAAGTGTAGGCAAGACAAGACCTGGACAATGCTAAAATGCCAGAATGGTTCAATGATGCAAACACAAGAACACATAGGCAGGAACACAGGGCAGTATTTTAGGTTGCTTGAATTTTAAATTAGCATACAGACTGTGCACTATAAAATCTCACTCAAATAATTGTCAGATCCTTTTTCTTTTAACAATGTGTATTGTGTCACAATGATGATTACCACAGAATGGTTACATTTTTTAATCTGAAGGTGTTATTTGTCTATAACAGCCAGCTCTGACAATACATCTCTGTCCAACTGTAACATAAATGATAGGATTATATTAATGCCCTCCTTCTAATAAGTTATCATTCCTAGAGTAACAGCCCATTTAAATAACCTAAGCATAATAATAAATGCATTAGAAAGGTGGTGTTTAACAAAAAAAAGGGTATAATGATTGATATGTTCTGTAAGCAGATATTTAGTTAATATATATATATATATCTGAGGTGTCTCAAGTGTACAACTCAGTCATTCCTGATGCAGAGGTTAGATCCTGTTATTGATTACAATGTAGTAGCTATATAGGATTATTCCTACACCAGGATCTCCTTTTTTCCATTTTTTAATGTTAGTGAGAAACAAGAAAGCACCAATTCTTCTGTTATTTGATATCCAGAATTTGGATACTCGTGTACTTAAGTTGATTTTCTGAGCTCCCATTCAGATGATACATGATAGGTTACACCTCTGAAGTTGCCATTTTTTTGTCAAGTTTTTTAACAGCATATAGTCTACCAAATTATAACCTCATGTTTAGCCTGAAAAAACTCAGTGATGAAAAATGCAGACTGAAGAAGGAATTTGTTGGGTTTTTTTTTTTTTTGATTGGTTGTTTTTTTTACTGTCAGATGTAATACAATGGAACATACAAGCAAGAGGCTATTTAAAAATGTAAAAAGAAGCAAAGTTATATAAATGAGAAGGTCATATGGATTGAAATAAACATCTAATAGGAGTCAGTATACTAGACACTCATTATTTAGCATATAAAGCATCAACACTGGGATAGGTTAGCCTTTCATTTTTAGGGGCGCAGTCAAAATGTCAGGGTGGGTGTGATGATGAATATGATGAATTATTATTATTATTGTTATTATTATTATTTTATAATCAATGAGACAATGCATTATGGATATAATACAACCTTAACATTTTCATTGTTGAGCTATTTTAACCCTCCCATCGAATATTACCACCCTACATCATTCTTTGGTTTTCCATTCAGGTGAGGCATCAAAGGAGCTGCACTGGTGCTAAAGCATCAATGAATTGGCAATAGAAATGGGCAAATGTCAGAAACCTCTGTGTCCCCTTTGGCCTTATATAGCACTCAGCTCTGCTATTTCCCTTTCTTTCAAAGCAAAGGCACATTCCACTGTATTTTTAAAAATATTTATTTTAGCCTTTATTTTACCATGCAAGCCAATTAAAAAAAATTCTTATTTACAATGAAAGCCTGGCAAGTGCCAGAAAACATTTGTAGGGGAAGGAAAAAAGGAGGCAAAAGAAACAAACAAAAAAGAAATGAGAAAACAATTAAGAAATAATCAAACTATTAATCAAGTAGAAGTTAAACATTTGTAAGTGTCATTAAAATGTCCACAAGTAGACTCTTAAAAGCAGCAACTGATACAAATTTAGCCAGTTTTTGATTTTTTTTTTTTTGTAGCAAATTCCAATTATGAGCAGCAGCAGAATGGAAAGACAACAAGCCAAATTATTTTGGTGGTGCTTTTACTGTGGTGTAAAGGGAAGATTTCATATTTTACTTGGCCACAGATATTGGCTGAAATAACCAATTTGGAGGGGTAAGGATATCCAAGGATAGTTTTATAAATAAGCTTTAACCAATGGATGTTATGTCGTGTATACGACGAAGGCCATTTGACCAAAGAATAAAGAAGGCTGCGGTGTATTTTAAAGGGGGGCGTTTGTAGCAAATAGAATAGCAGAATTATAAATTGTCAAGGTTTTGCTTTGCAGGACAATCTATAAATTGTATCCCTATAATCAAACAATGAAAGTATGGTCATTTGAACAATTATGCATTTAGCAGTAGATGTAAAATAATCTAATCACATATAATCAAATCTTACCTTTACCTTTGACATTTCAGCATGATGAGGTTCAAAGCACACTGACAAAATCACACAAGAATTTCAAAGAAAGAAAAAAGTGACTTGAATCCGATATAACACCTCTGGAGCATTTTAAAGAGAAAAGTAGAGCAACACAAACCCTCCAGCAAAGATCAGCTGTTAAAAGGCTTTGAAGAATAGCAAAAGATATCCCCTAAAATTTGTGCAACACTGGTATCCTCCATGCCAAAAAGGATTGAGTCTGTCATCAAAAATTAAGGTGGAGGTACAAAGTATTGAAAAAATAAAAAATGTTGTTGTGGTTGCCATTATCGCCACAAGATGGCGGATTTGGCTCAGCTATTAACATTGTGGTAAATTGGGGAAAATAGGCATCTATTTGTTGACTATCAAGGAAGAGTGTGCAAAGAGTGGGGGAAGTTGCCCTCTGGTAATGTCTCTGGCCAATGTTACAACTATTATTTTGCTTTGATTTGACAAATTGTCAGTTACTTATTTGACAAATAATGCCAATGTTACTCCTGTAAAGAGCTAGAAAGGTATCAGAATGCAGAGTGCATCTTGTTGTATATGGGGCTGCGTAGCCGCAGACCAGTCAGAGTGCCCATGCTGACCCCTGTCCACCACTGAAAGCACCTACAATGAACACATGAGCATCAGAACTTGACCATGGAGTCATGAAAGAAGGTGGCCTGGAATGATGAACATTTTCTTTTACATCATGTGGATGGCCGGGTGCATGTGCATCACTTACCTGGGGAAGAGATGGCACCAGGATGCACTATGGGAAGGACACAAGCCAGCAGAGATAGTGTGATGCTCTGAGCAGTGTTCTGTAGGAAACCTTGTGTCATGGCATTCATGTGAATGTTACTTTGACATGTACCACCAACCTAAACATTGTTGCAGACCAAGTACACCCTTCATGGCAACAGTATTTCCTAATTGCAGTGATGCCTTTCAACAGGATAATGCACCCTGCCACACTTGAAAAATTGTTCAGGAATGGTTTTAGGAACTTGATAAAGAGTTCAAAAGATGTTTACATGGCAGCCAAATTCCCCAGGTCTCAATCTGATCGATCATCTGTGGGATTTAATGGACAAACAAGTCAGATCCATGGAGGCCCCACCTCACAACTTAAAGGACTTAAAGGATCTGCTGCTAATGTCTTGGTGCCAGTTACAACAGCACACATTCAGAGTCTTTTGGAGTCCATGTCTTGATGGGTCAGAGTTTTGACAGCACCAGGATGGCCTACACAATATTAGGCACATGGTTTTAATGTTATGGCTGATTGGTCGTAGTTGATTTGGCCTCTTATAATGTTCTTGCTATCTCTCTGATCAGTTCGGTTTGATTTTTCAACTAAATGATGGCTTGTTTCACTGGCAGAAACAGCTTCTTAGACTTCATATTGAGAGTTAACAGCAACAGACACTTGAAAGAAACTGTTGGAAACTACTTAGGGCTTTGATTCAGGTTCAATCTCTATCAGACTCTGCAACCGCGTCTCTCTCTCTTTCCTCCGGGTGACAAGTGCTTGGAGATTGAGCCAACTGACAAAAGGTCATGTTAAACTCAGTCTGATTTTACTGAAGAAAATCTAGAAGTATTTATACATAGAAGTACATATGTCATAATATTCTCAAGGGAACAGATTAGCAGAAAAGCACCTTTGTTTGGACTAAAGGAGACTTGTAGTCTCCACATGACTACATGTGGAGTGGGGCGGGGGCAGGTATGGCGCCTCTGCACTTCGTGCCGAGAGGGATCTCCCCGGAACTTCACAGCATGGATATTCACCAGCGTTTGGTTACGTTGTTACAGCTGCACGTCCGGGGCGCAGAATATAAACACGGAAGTCCACCATTACTCTTCGCTCATTCATGGACTTTAGCCAGATTCATGCTACTGGCCCCGCTTGTTTTTCCCCGTATGCACCGTCCGCGCTACTCCAGGTTCGCGTTAAGTATACTCTTGCTGGTTTTGGCGTTTTCCTCCAAACGCCCGGTTTTGTTTTCGTGTCAGTGCCGTTCGTTTTTTGTACCGAGTTTTT